>JAWZTI010000441.1:0-29148 GCA_039880955.1 Chlamydomonas urium
GCAGTGGTGAGGGGGGGTCCTTTCAGCCTGCAAGCCATGAGCAAGGCAGTGGTGAATGGGGTCCTTTCAGCGCTTCCGTGCCCCTGAATCTATCAGTTTGAGAGAATGGCTGGTCTCTCCAGCCCCCTGGACACCTTGGAGTGGTGGAGTTCCAATGGTGAACCCTGCAGACATTTTACACGTAGCCGGCACGTTGCGATGATATCAACCTCACCCAAACTCGGACGTTGGCCCACCCACAACTGACTTGCACAAATCCTGGGTATGCTCCAACTCCCCTTGCACACCTGCGAGGAGTCAAACTGCATGACCCTGAACACGTCTAGCCGCTCATCCAGATACACCGAGTACACGCGAATCCATGCGCTGTAGTCCCAGGTCTCCTGTGGCACCAGAACCGGGGAAGGAAGGGGGGGTATGAAAACCTAGGCAGGAGGCCAGGTACACGACAGCCCAGGCGTATGGGCTCAGGCCCCGGTGGCGATTGCGTCATAGGAAGTGGACAGTGCATGGGCAGGTAATGGGAGCATGATGGCATCCCTTGCCTGTAATGTTGCCCTACTGCATGAAGGGTTTTGGTGTGAAGCTAGCTGCCTGCTGTGCTTGATGCATGCATGTTGTTCGCATGCCCGCAGCTGCCATCATCCTGAGGCTACCTGCCTTGGTGGTGTGGTCAGCAAACGTGTCCAGACGCAGCATGCGACGCGGCCCGGTGCGTTCAGCGTACATGAGCAGCTCCCCAGCGAAGCCGGAATCGGCCTCACGCAGCAGACGATGAAATGTAACCAGCGTCTTTAACGTAACGAGCCACTTGCCCTTGTGCGACTCGATGCGTTGAAGCAGCTGCGCGATCACATGCTGAGTCCGCATGCCGCTGCCCTGGCCGCACGCCCTGCGCAATGTCATAACATGCTTCTCCTTGGGAACCACCTCATCCGAATTCGTTGCCTTGACAACTGCCACGTCCAGGTCCGCCGAGCCGTCACCCTTGAGCTTGGTGGTGCCGATGTTCATCTTGTCGCTCATCGCGTCAATTATGCTGGATGTCCTATACTTCACATCCTGCTTGGTTTTGAGGTCCATGGCTACAGCTCAGCTGCGCCTTGCAGCGGTAGCGCCTCACAGTCCGACATGGCTTTGGATACGCGCCCACGGGCGATCACGTGCCCACACCAAAACGCACCAGCCAATTTCAAGGCATTTGACTGGTCAACATTGCGATCCCATCACCGGTCACTAGCGTTTAAGCTGCCTCCTCCTGGTGCCAGCAGGTACAACGCAAGCTCCCATGCAAAAAACTGGGCGCCGTTGGATGGGAAGGCGCGCACCAGTGTCGGCACCAGCCCCGACCACAGTGCACGCATCCCACCTTCCTGCCACAGCTGGGTGGGGGGAAAAAGGTATCCAAGCCAAGTTATAAATGCAGGTCAACGGACATGCCAAGGTCAGGGCCCTGGTGCACTTGCTGCAGTTTCACCCTTCGACAAAAGACGCCGGCATATCATGGCTAGTAGCCCAGCCGCTGCACCTTGCAACCACCCACCCTGAAACACTAACCATGGCGAGGTGCCTGCGCAGGCCAACGTCCCAAGAGGACCCTGGCGCTGCCGTCTGCTTGCGCGTCTTTGCCACATCTATCGGCAGAATTGCCATCCACATCTGCACAGCACAGGTAGGGATGAGCGCCCGCAGTCGGAAAGCATTGCACCTGATGGAAGCCTGAATTGACCATATACCCCTGGAAAAGCAGGATGAGATGCTGACGACAAGACACTGACCTCAACAGCCGTCTGAACCACTCTTTGAGACGTTGCAAGCCTTCGCAGGACCCTTCCTTCAAACCTCACTCCCCAAACCGTGCCCCTGTCCTTGCATGTCCACTTACCGCGCAGCCCGCCAGACCACCGCTGACAATTGCCACCGCTGCCTCCTTCAGCCCCTGATGCAGCGCCTGCAGCGACCAGGCTGACCCCGCTGCAATTTTTTCCCTCAGCTGCTGCTCATAATTCCTTTGCCATTCATACTCATCGTGGTGTTGGTGATGGCTGATGTGATGGGGCTGCTGATCTGCTTGGGCGTCGCCGCTAGCGGCCGGCTGGTTGGCTAAACTGCACGAGGCCACGGGTCCCGGCTGCTGGTGTGAATCCCCACCCTCCCCAGGCTTGTGTTTTGGCGCCACTGGCAAAGGCCGGGCGTCAGGTGCTGCACAGCTGCCCAAACCTATCCCTGGGTCCAAGACAGCATCCCGATCTGTGCCCTCAGCTCCACCTGGCACTGCAAACAGATGCTGTTGTGCCTGCGCTACGCCTGTTGCACTCGGTCCTGGTCCCTCCTGCACCCAGCCCACGCCAGCTGCGCCAACCACAGTCCCTGACCCTACACCCACACCTGCCTCATTTCCCACAACTAGAATCCGTCTCAAGTACCCCTTGCTTGCCTCATAAGTTCCGAAATATACTATGCTACCCGGCACCTCCCGCGCTATCGTGAGCCCTAAACCCCGAGTAAGCCCTAGCCAGCCCTCGCTGGCAACAAGGTGGCGCAGGCAGTGTAGGGGGCCGCGGTAGGGGCTGCCAACCATCTGCATGCGGCACTGTTGCGAGGGGCAGCGCAGCGGGGACCAAGGGGTCAGTGAGTGCACGCTGTCAAAGTTCGGCTCAAGTGCCATGAGGCTTTAACCGCCCAGAGGATGCGGTCAAGGTGAACACAACTCCTGCCTACAGTGGCAACATTTTCCTGACACTGCATTGGCCCTGTCGCAAAAAACAGTGTGCCAACCCATACGCAGGCAGGCAATGCATCTTCAACCCATGCGCAGGCAGGCAATGCATCTTCAACCCATGCGCAGGCAGGCAATGCATCTTCAACCCATGCGCAGGCAGGCAATGCATCTTCAACCCATACGCAGGCAGGCAATGCATCTTCAACCCATACGCAGGCAGGCAATGCATCTTCAACCCGGCACCTTTCACTTGCAAGCCATACCTGACAGTGCCACGTATCCCTACCCCACCCACATTGTCCGGGCCCCTATCCAACCCCCTACCCTCACCGTGATGAGTTCAATAGGCCCCACCATCGTGCTGAGGGCTAGACCTGAGGCTGTCGCAGCCAGGGGTACATGCAGCAGCGAGAATGTACCGCTGGTGTTGTGCAGCGGGTACGCCGTTGTTGGAAGGACCTGGAGCCAGGAGCAGGGACAGCGATAGACAAGGGAGTCGTCAACCAAGGCACGCAAGCTTACAGTACTTGCAGTTGCGCTTGCCTGAGCACAAGTAGCGCCCTGTTGAGAGCATGTAGCTCTGCCTCACCTGTGCTACAAAGGACAGGGTGCGCGAGTAGACCTGCAGGGTCAGCAGAGCAGCAGCCGTTGTCAACAACCGCCAAGGCAAGACTGCACATGCGTGTGCAGGTTGATGTGCACAGCGCATGCAGCCACGCACATTGCATAGAGCAAGGCCTCCCTGGTGAGCCTGTAATAACTTATAACAACTAAGGGTCCCGACGCACCGCATACGTAAAGCCGCACTCTATGGCGCCTCCGATGAGCGGCGATGACATACCCCGATATAGGGCACGCACCTGAGGCAGGCGAAAGGCAGGAAGCAGTGACGAGGAAGTGAGTGGCTTGACTGCTTTGTACAGCCACCACATGGGCGGGCGACATGTGCGGCAAGGAGCTGCACCACTGCAGCACCACTGCAGCTACCAACAGCCCTGCAGCAGCGGATTGGTCTTCCGCACACTGACTGCAGCGCTTGCGCTCTCAGGCCACCTCACCCCTTCAGTGTGTATCACGGAACGGGCACAGTGCATCATACCATTGTAGTGCCCAGGGCTGGACTGCAGCCGCACTTTGAGCGTGTCTAAGGGGTAGCTGCGGGACGCAAGCATGGGTTGCAATAGGACCAGGGTGGGTGGCATGAAGAATAGCAAGCACCAGCATTGGTCGCCTGTTGGCAGCCCACAGCATCTTGCAGATGCACGAGTACAACCCGTGGCTCAAGCAACATGACATGGCTTGACAGTGGCGTTGAAGCTGATGCTGAGTCATGCAGCCCTCACCCTGTGACGATGTTTGCTGCGCCTGCCATGAAGCCACACACATACTCTCGCGCACCCTGCTGCAAGGCGCTGTTACTGGTGCTGTCTTTCTGGGCAGCATTGTGCATGGCACTGCTCCTGCTGATGTTGGCAGTGCTACTGCTGCTGCTGACATCACCCTGCCTGAATATGCGGGTGCTGTTGTCGTCATCACGCGTTGCATTGACATGGCCGCGGGCCATGCGATGCTGTAAGCTCAATGGCGCGCGCACATGCGCGCACTTTGCGAGACGAGAAAACGCAGTGTGGACCCGAAAACATCGTTGCAATAACCCACCAGTGTGCCAAAAAGCAACGTCACAGGCAGCATACCATAAGTACAGCTCAGCTTGTAATTCATGAAACATGGGTGTGGTTTGCAGATAAGTTGGTCGCAGCAGCAGCGCAAGCTTGCCCAGGCGGCTACCCTGACCCTGCAACAGGAGGCGGCGGCGGTGGTACGGCCTCTGCAGCCTGCTGTGCTGCATGTGGTCCCTGCGTCTTCTGCTGCTGCTGCTGCTGCTGCTGCGGGCAGTGCTGCATGTACCGTGCGTGCGCCTGCTCGGCCTTGGCGCGGGTGAACACCGACAGGTCATTCAGAGCCTGCATGCATACGCACGTACCACTACGTGTCAACAAGGAAGACATTGGGTTTGAGGCGGTGCATTTGCCTGAGGCGTCAGCAACCTGCCTCATACACACTCGCCCATGCACCTTTGATGAACCCTTTGTCCACCAAAATCATCAGTATGCTCACCAAGCACCAAACCACACCACGTCAGCCCTTCCTCCTCACCTGAGCCAACAAGGTGCCCGCGGAGGCGTCCAAGCCCTCCACAGCGTCCTGCAGTGTCGCGGCCACCACCGCCAGCGCCTCCACTGGGTGCAGGGACTTGAGCCGCAGGTGCAGCTGGTGCGCCTCGGGAGACAGCAGCCCCTGCATGGATTGCAGCGTGGCACAACGGTGAGCAAGCAGGCGGGCAAACTTTACCAGGGGCTTTGGTCTGCAATGGGAGACAACACTCCGTGGTTGAAGTGCAGGTTGTGCAGCAGGGAGGATGGGGAGCAGGTGGGCAGACCTTGCGTGAAGGGGCTTTGGTGTGCCAAAACGACACCAGCCTGTATGCAATCGCTGAGCGAAACAGGTACAATTACGCAGCGTTGAGTGAGATCACTCCCTGGAGCAACCGCAGGCCCATACCGCAGCTCACCATCTGCACAGCGGCAGCTGCTTCCGTCAGCGTCCGCACCGCTCTCTCGTCAGCCAGTAGTTGCGGGTGTTGCCGGTGTTGCGCATTATGTTGCGCGTGTTGCGGCAGTGGCGGCGGAGGTGAAGGGCCAGGCGGGTGCGATGCTGGTTCTGAACGACTGCCATCTATGGCCTGCGGCAGCGAGGCTGGTGTGTCCCACGTTGCGGGCGTTCCACCTTGCTGTTGCTGCAGCTGTTGCTGCCACGCCAGGTGCTGCACGTCAAGAATCGTGTGCACAGCAGGGAGTGCATGGGTTGTTGACTAGTAAGGTAGAAGCATCGTGTGGCTGTTGCGTGTGTAACTTGATCACCAGGAGGAGCTGCTGATGGTGGATTGATCCATGCTGCAGTGACCCTGCATTGGTAAGCACCAGCGCAGGCAACCCATCAGTACCCAGTCAGAGAACCTAACCAGCACACACCTGTTCGTGCGAAGGCCCTGCATCCACCATCATCGGTTGTGCATGTGATTTTGCTGCTGCCCCTTGGCCCTGTTGCTGCCAGGCCTGCTGGTGCTGCGGCTGCTGCAGGTGCTGCGGGAGTGTGTCGCCAAGTTGCAGTAACAGGGTGCGCAGGAGCGTGTAGTCTGGAGAGTCAGCAAACCCGAGCGACAACAGGTGGTTCGAGATGTGCAGCAAGGGCTCTGCAGAAGATGGAGGACAGTACAGGGGGCGAGTGCAAGCAGGATTCGGTCGGGAGTGTAAGGCACACAGTTTGCACCGGCTGCCTACTCAGCGCAGCAATCACTGTTGGAGATGTGCTGTCAGGCCTGTAGAAGTGATGAAGGCAGCTGCGAGAAGTAATGAAAGCTGACCCCAGTCACGAGCATATGTGAAAAACACAGTTTGTTAGTTCTGCCTGATGTTGATGAATGGGGTCCTTGGTGCCCTAGTGGCGCCCCATACACTGTACATCGGCCTGCCTACCCAAGCATTGAGCATTTTCGCAGGCATAGCCATTCAAGCAGCAGCAGGAGGCTGGCATTGATATACCAGAGGCAACAAGCAGCTCCGCAACAGGGCAGAGGCTGGGCAGCAGGCACCAACCCACCTGGCAGCTGCATGTTGCGGCACAGCAGTGTGGGCTGGGACATGCACTGCTGCTTGAGCTGGTGCACCCGGTCCCTGGCCTCGCGCCCCGACGTCCCCGCGCCCGCCTCGCCCTCTCGCGCGTTCGCGGCACCAGCGGCAGCAGCGTCTGCTCGCCATGGCAGCGTGCCTGTTTAGGATGGCGGCGGTTTCAACAGGGCGGGGCGATCTCTGTGACATCTGACTGCCTTCCCCACATGCTTGTGCTGTACTATTCAATGATGTCCCTCTGCTCCGGGATTCGGATGTGGCCCTTGGCAGGGCTGCCTGAGCCTGCCAAAGCTTGCACTATCTGTCTCAGCCCTCTGCACAGCAGTAATCCACACCGCTCACCATCCAGCAGCTCGACTAAGCAGTACAACCAGCTCCACAGGTCGTCCCGCCGCCCCAGGTCCTGCTCCGCATGTGCGTGGACGCTGGCGTATGTCGTACTGCCCCTGAAGGCGGCGTCAGGGCGCTGCGGCAGTACGGCCCCTGTCTCCTCTGACGTATACCGCCTTGCTAACCCAAAATCGATGATCTTCCAGGTGCCTGCATGCAGTACGGCGAAAGTGCGGGGCCCATGGCGTGAGCAGGGTGGACTGAGTGAGCAATCAGCTTTGCCCACCCATGTTGCATCTCCCCTCCATGACCCCTCTTCCCTCCCCTTTGATCAGCGGCCCCTGAGTAACACACCTTGCATCACCCTGTGGGCTGGCTACAGGGAATAGCGCCGCACTATTGACGCCTGTGGCACGCATCACACTGCCAGCCCGGGCGCTTGCCCGTCCTTCCCCTGCCCGCCCCCTAAACAGTCCCCAGACCTTTCCGCACCCACCTTGCATCATGTTTGAGTCAGGGGGGAACAGTGCAAAGTTGGCGGGCTTGACGTCTCTGTGCACATACCCCGCCTGGTGCATGCCCTGTAGCGCTGACAGAGTGCTGAGCCCCACACAGCGCACAACGGACGGAGCCACGCAGCCGCCACCCCGTAGCCTCGCCTCTGCCAGATTGGGACCTAGCAACTGTGTGCATGCAGCGAGGGGAGCGCAAAAATGAGTTGCTGTGGGGACTCTGCCAAGCGCTGTGTCCCGTACAGGACCAGGGACAGAGTGTGTGGCGAGCTGTGTCCGTGTACGCGCCCCCCTGCCATCCAGTCCCCTGATAAGTCAACCACAGCGCCCCGGACATTGCTGCAGGCTCACCTCCATGACGATGAAGCTGCGCTCCTCCCATGTGCCCGTCACAACACACTGGCACACGGACTGTGGCGCAGACTCTGCCAGCCGCTGCAGCACCTGTGCAGGTCAAGGCAAGGGCAAGGTCTGGCTGTGCACTCGCTTTGACCCACTTCAGCAATCCCCATAAGCCTAAGCAGCTTGCTGCAAGGCTCATGTTTGAAACACCAGAACTGGTTGCTGACGCGGACAGCCCTAGTAGCCTCCCCTCCCCAGCTGCAGGTTGTATCACACCTTCAGTTCCTGCTTGACACTCTTGACGTCGCGTCTCTTGTCAATCTTCACTGCGTACTGCTCCGTCATATGCACACATCACAAGCCATGGCAGCACTTGAAGGGGTTGCACTGCATGGCACGAAAGCAACCCCTCGCGAGGCATGCACCCCCAAGCCACCTCACCCGCGCATCCTTGTCTCTTGCGGTGGCATCCCTCACTTCGTAGACCTCAGCAAACTGGCCCTCGCCAAGCTTGCGCACCACTTGCCAGCGCCCATCATCGCCGGCCGATGAAGAGAAACGCGAGCCACGCTGAAACAGCGGGGGCATCGCAGAAGCGTTCTATGGCTGGAGCCTGCAACTGCAAAGTGCAATGTGTACAACTGTGTTCACACATGTGTGCCTTTGAAATCATTGCTAGCTAGCCTGCAGATTGAGTGTTTGGTCGTAGGTTCTGCAAATCACTCTTCCATATGAACAAAGAGCGCCTCGTTTGTCATGAGCGGCTCGGAAGCAGGCTCACCATCAGAGCATGTTGTGACGTGCCTGGCAACTGCTTACTGGAAAGGCCCAAGGTGCATGGGGGCGAGCTGGGCATCAGGTCAGCAGCGGCTGGAGGTTCTAAGCAGGCAACACTGGGCAACGCTTCCAGCTGAGCGTCAACATCGCTGATCTAGTGCTGCACAGCTGTGTGCAGCGCCAACGCAGTCCAGGGCCAGACTGCTTGCTGCAGCATCCACCATGCTCACCCCAGGTGTCAAGCTATTTACGATCAAGTGAGACGCAGCGCTGAAACACCAAGAGACGAACACATGCCTGCTCGTGTGATATGGAGGTATCATATGTCCTGGTTCAGTCCCAGGCCCGAGGTGCGTATGAAATGGCTGCTTCCTGCAACACATGAGCTGGTAAATGTGCAGCCCTAGCTGTAACATAGGAGCATCCAGCAATGACCTACCCCGCGCAAGGGCGACGCATGTGAGGGGCAACGACGGGATGGCTCCAGCAAGCCCCTTCAGCGCAACCTCCGGCACAACTTGCAGTGCCATCGTTGCCGCCGCCACTGGTGCCGTTCAGCGAGAGCGCCTCGACGTGTGTGCCGCCTCTTTCATTCTACTTGTTCACCTTGCACACCTAATTGTCCTCATGCCAGAGACCAACGTCGTCTGCGCAGTTAAAAAACCGGAAGCTGAGGATGCCACTGTTGGCCACAGTGAGTAACTTTGCCTGCGGCTGCAGCATCGGGGTGAAGTGAGGAGCGCAAAAGTGCTGAAATGGTTGAGCCGCAGCAGGTGTGTGCTGCCCAAGGCTTTTGAGACGGACGTGTTTGAGGGCGCCCAGGCCATGTGAAGCACCCAGCGGCCGCCCGTGGTACCAAGGGTACCAGGCTTTGAGAGTCTCAAGTACTGGAAGTTAATGCATGGGCAGGGCTATTGTGTGCAAGGAATGTGAAGCATCTTCAGCAGCTGAGACACGGTTCACAAGCGTGTTTGTGTGAGCAGTAAAATTGCGACAGCCACGTTTGAACACCCAAGCACATTTCTGGTGTCCTGCCCCCAGCCACGCCGCCGCGTCCAGCTGTGGGTGTGCATGCGCATGATTTCAGCGCATTTGCAGGCACCGAGCTTCACAGCGCACGAATCGGCACGGATCAATTTTGGCCAGGGTTTGGGGCTAACATAGCGAGGTGTGCTCGAATGACTTTGCTCGCCTTGCCCTGATACGCTTGACTCGCCTCCCTGAGCTGCACAAATGGCCGTTTCCATGCGCGCTGCCAACAGGGCCGCCTCCGTGCGCGCCTCCAGGTACAGCTTTGAGCAGGAGAGGGGTCAGCTCATGATGCCCAGCGCCAGCATCCTATCCAGCGCAGCGAAGCTCTGGGGTGGCCTTTCAGCGAAACAGGCTGGAATGGGCATCATCCGCTGCTCAGCGGCCAAGACAGTGCTAGTGGAGCCCTTATTGCGACGTGGAGCGGCAGACTGATCCGGCCCCCGTGCTATATGCCCTGCGCGCAGGCCCTCCCGGGCCCAGGTGGTGTGCAAGGCGCAGAAGGCTGAGTTCGGTCGTGTCGCTGCCGCGACCCTGGCTGCCTCCACGCTGCTGGCTGGGGTGAGCAGGGACCATGCAGATCTGGGGCCCCTTGGAACATTGTGGTGGCACTGAACAGACTACGGCATCGGGATCGGGCCATCAGCACGCCTAGTGCCGGCGTTGCAGCGGGAGTCGAAGGCTTCTCTGCTTCGGACTGCCCCATGCGCTGAGCCCCTTTGGTCCCGACCCCCTCTGTGTCCTCGCAGGGTGCCAACGCCCTGACCTACGACGAGCTGCAGGGCCTGACCTACCTGCAGGTCAAGGGCACTGGTGTTGCCAACACCTGCCCCGTCATTGCTGGCGGCAGCAGTGACCTGAAGGTGTGTTGCGTGCACGCATGAGCGGGCCAGCAAAGTTTTTTGGCATCAGGCCCTGGCACGGGTGTTCACGACTGCGTATGCTGCGCACCGCCGCGGCGTGCAGGAGCTAAAGTCCGGCAACTACAAGCTGGAGAAGTTCTGCATGGAGCCCACCTCCTTCACCGTCAAGGAGGAGTCCTCCTTCAAGGGTGGCGAGACCGAGTTCGTCAAGACCAAGCTGATGACTCGCCTGACCTACACCCTGGATGCCGTGAGTGCGCGCGCAGCAGCGGAGATGCGCGGGGTCCTTGGCTTCGGCAGCGGGGAGCAAACTATCGACAGAGCCCTCAACAGTCATGCAGAACCAGATGTCCTTTCAGACGACGCAGGCGCAGCATAACTGTGGACTACTTTCTCCTCGGGATCCTGGTTGGGGGCTTCATCTGCATGCACCCCACCCGTGAACTTGCGCAGATGACTGCTGACTTCAAGGTCAGTGGCGGCAACGTGCAGCTGGTTGAGGAGGACGGCATTGACTACGCCCCGGTCACCGTGCAGCTGCCCGGTGGTGAGCGTGTGGCCTTCCTGTTCACCATCAAGCAGCTGGATGCCAAGGGCACCCTCGACTCCTTCTCTGGTGACTTCACCGTGCCCTCCTACCGCGGCTCCTCCTTCCTGGACCCCAAGGTGTGCTGGAGGTTGGGGAGAGTGCTGGTTGGGAGCTGGGTCACATAGGCATGCCGGTTGCGGCAGACACAGCTGCTGATCTGCTTCCAGACCTTGATGCGCTCCACATGCCGCCAGTTTCATGGTCCTGAGCCCACTATCCGCGCTGACCCCCGCCTTCACCTGTGCCATGTTGTTACCTAGGGCCGTGGTGGCTCCACCGGCTATGACAATGCTGTGGCTCTGCCCGCCCGCGCTGATGCCGAGGAGCTGCTGAAGGAGAATGTGAAGAAGACCGGCGCTCTGAAGGGCTCTGCTGTCTTCTCCGTTGCCAAGGTTGACACTGCCACTGGCGAGATTGCCGGTGTGTTCGAGTCCATCCAGCCCTCCGACACTGATCTGGGTGCAAAGCCCCCTAAGGACGTGAAGATCACCGGCCTGTGGTGAGCACGAGGCAGGGGTTTGGGACTTGCAGTATGGCATGTTTGACCACACACTGCCCCACTGCTGATGAATATCTACTCACCCCTTTTTGCGCCTGCTGATTTTGTCTTTCAACAGGTACGGCCAGCTGACCCAGGCGTAAGCAGCTGTCCCCAGCTTGCTACAAAGGGTTCTCCATAGTGGTTGGTTGCAACCATGTGGTGGCGGTGGCGGCGGCGTAAGCCACTGCTCTGGTCAACTGCTGCTCTTGTGACAGGCGGCAGGCTGATGCATCCTCTCGCTTTCTGGCAGCATTTTTTGGTGCTGTCAAGGGCACAGGTGGCATTGCGGGACGCACGCGGGGCAGCCTACAGGGGTGTTAGTGTAACTCCCGGTGGGCAGGCCAGGAAAACGGTGGGTTGGACTTTTTCCCAGCTTTCAGTGCAGGGATGGTGTCAGGGTTTTCATTTCTCCTGACGCGGAAGATTTGTTTGTGCTGCACTTTGAACAAGGCCTATTTTCTAGTGGCCCATGTGCAAAACAACAAGTGGGAGCGTGCGACACGGGCGTTCACAGGTCCTGGAAGCAGTAGATTGATAATACTGCTGCAATAGGATCGGCCCATGTGCAAAACAACAAGTGGGAGCGTGCAACACAGGCGTCCACAGGTCGTGGAAGCAGTAAATCGACAATACTGCTACAACAAGATCGGTAGATTCGGGAGTTGCAAACATGGTCATCAACATTGGAGGTCAACCTACCAGAAAACGCTGCATTCTATGCACACAGACCTGCCTGACATGAACATCTGAAAAGGCTAAGTTTGGTGGAGGGTCTGCTCTCTTCAGCGGGATGTAGCCTGCCACTGGACGCGCGCTTTGGCCCATCATCCACTGTTCTGGCACAAGCCTGTGACACCACAATGTGGCTGCTTGGGCAATTGATGCAGCAGATTCAGGTAGATGTTTGCAACCTCCAGCTGAATCGCATGGCTTGGGTGATGGCGGTCCAGCATGTATGAGTGGTCCGAGAAGCCCTCGACCATCGCCGCGTAATCTATAAGGAGCATGCTTAGGGAGGCGGCCAGTGCTCTGCCTGCTGAGTTCAGTTGCACCACAAACGCATGGCGGCCGAGGTGCCACTGGGCTTTGCCATCTGACGAGTGAGTGGGAGGTGCCACTGTGTGCCAGCCATACACGGCGCCCTGCATGCAAGAAGCACACACGCACAAATAGCGCTGTTGATGCCATGTGGGGGGTCTCAGTGGTTGCAAGCGTCGTGAGCAAAAGGCCGCAAAGCACCCAGAAAGAAGCACTGGCATTGGGTTCCCATGGAAGGTCAGTGTGTCTTCAGCCCATAGCACACTGTCCAGGCGCATCAGGCATGCCTCGCCACGACGCGTGCCGCACCCCGTGGCCTGTTGACAGCGAGCTTGTGCATCTAACTTGCTCTCCCCTGCTACCCTACTCACAGGGAAAAGCTGCTGTACGTAGCGAATCATGGCGGTTGTGTTAGCAGCCCAGGAGTCCAGGAACGCTTGTGGCAGCACCTTCTGTTCCCAGTCACTGGACAGCTTGCTCAACGACATCTGGCGCGCGCGTGCAAGGTCCCACATATGGCTGCAACACCGACATCCAGTGAGGGCGCGTCAGGTCGGGCTGCAAGGCATGCGGAACGCTTGCAAGCCATGATGCCTTGCTGCAAATCAAAACGCTGGGTGACCAGTTGCTGCTCCTCGTGAAGCCCTTGCGGCCGAGCTGAGCCCCTTACCTGTTGATGATAACAAGGTCTGGGTCGGGCAGCCTGCAATAAGCACCAACAGTGAGAGTATCAGCTGCTGGCCGTAGTTCTGGAACAGGCTCCATCGAATTGCTGCTTTGCTCAACACAGTCATTCATGTTGCCACGACACTCAACAGTGTTCTAGTTGTGAACAATGGCCGAGCATGGTGTTGCTTCCATCAATTTTCCAACAATGTTCAATGTCTTGCTTTGCCTGCATCAAACTCCTGCCACTCACTTCAGGATCTGACGCCAGTCTTGAAGCGCTTCGGACAGGATGACGGGATACGGTGTGGTGACGTTGGAGTGGTAGGGCCCGTCCAGGGCTGAGCCTGAATGGAAGGCAAGCTAGCGCACTGTAAGTGTGTTATGCCCTTGCAGAATGACCTCCAATTATCATCAACATCTACCCCTATACCAAAAACTACCGAGGGCTTCCGTCCCGGCATTCACCTACCATGCAAGTGCACGGTGGCAAAGGCAGCGTCGCCGCAGGCTGTGGGCAGGAAGCGCACCCTCCCACACTTCACCATCTGCACCTCTGAGAATAGGGACATTGCCTCAAGCAGCTGTCTGTCAATAGAGTCCCCGATCAGCAGCACAATTCGTGGCTGCGCAGACTGCCCCTCTGATGGGCATGCAGGCGCAACTGGATCTTCTGGGGAAGTCACAAGCGTGGACCCTTGCTGCTGAGCTGCATGTTGCTGGCTCGTAGTCTCAGGGTGGCTGGCGTTAATGATTAGCAGGTTGCGCAGTTGGCATCCTTGGCTGAGGATGCGCCAGCGCTGCCCTGGCCTCAGGTCACGCCCGGGGTGCCACCAGCCTGGCTGTGCACCATAGTCACAGCCGCCACATGAGGGCGCTGGCAAAGGGGCCACACGCTGGGGCCACTGAGGCTGGCTGCAGGTTGCTGTCAGGGGAACTGTGGGGCGAACAGTTGACAGCTGGGCAGCAAGCAGCGCAAGCAGCGGCAGCACGGTGGAAGGGAGCGCCAACCACCGCATTCACCTCGTGAGAACGCCAGTAACTTCGCGCTGACGGCTTTTCAAGCCACCCACTCTTTAATGCACACCGGTTATTTTCTCAAGAGAAAAAACTTTTCAGTGATCCGCACGCATGCAGGACAGCAACAGCGTTGCTTCTTTTCACAGAGCCATTAGGATTTGCCGGCCACGAGCACATGTGCCTTACGAAGAAAACCACTTGTGGCCAGCCTTGTCCTCATGCCCTCCACTTAACAGAATACATCCTTGGCAAGCTCCACTGCTTGCAGGTTGGCGAACATGCGGTGAAGGCCATCCAGCCCTGCGCTTGTCATGCCCTCGAGGGCAGCAGCCCCATCCTCCAGCTCCTCCCGCATGCCCTGCATCACCCAATGCAGAGTTGCAAAGGCCTGACGTCCGCGCCTCTCAATGCACAGCAGCTCCTGTGCAGAAATCCGCTTTACTTTTCCCAGTGACTGTATAGTTGCAGCATGACTTCGCTGCCATGCTGCGGTCATGGTGCGGATTATGTCTGTAAAGACAAGTTACCTTTTACCTCCATCCCCGCACCTCAAGGTCATGTAACCGTGCCTGCAGTTGGTGGTTAGTCTCCACCAGTAAAGGAAGTGACACCCGCACGTGTTGCTGCAGCACAGGTTGGAGGGTGCATGGTAACAATGGCGTTGGAAGCAGGTACAGTCCGTCGTGGCTGGTGCTGAGAATACATTCATAGCCTGTGGCATGCAGGTTACAGCTGAAGAGTGTCGGGATGCGCAGTGCGGCACCAGCATTCAATGTGTGAGCGGATGCACCACAACCGTTGCAAGCGCCTTGCATGGCTCAGCCACCACTTCATGGCCCAAAACCAGCACGCTGCCGCCCAGCTGCTGCACTGCAGGCGAGCCACCGCAGGGTTTCAGAAATTATGTCACCCATGCGGCAGCTGCAGCCCTCCCAGTCGCACCTGTCTTGTTCAGGGCGTCGTTGTCAGGCACAGTGCTGCCTGCACCTGTGCCCAGCCCTCCTTGCCACATCCACGTGGTGATGTCAGCTGCAGTGGCGGGTTCAACCAGGCATCAGGCCAGCAAACATCATTCCTTGCACGGCACAACGGATGAATTGTGTCTGTTTGGCCAGCGCGATTTGCGGTGTAGAGCGTTTATGTTTACACAAGACCTCACACTCACACATAGTGCTACACAGGTGGGCAAGAAAGGATCCCCGCCATACTATGCTGAGTCGCCCCGCCCGTGCGTTGTCTTAAATCTCTGGCCCATTACCGGCATCTGTGCCGAGTTTGAGGGCCTGTGCGGGCCACCTTCTTGCTCGAGATGGCGACCTTTTTTCAAGACCACGCGCTTCCGGGGCGCTGTTGGCGCCATGGAGTAGGTGTAAATAACCATGCATTTTGGTCCAGCCGTTTGGCGGCATGGCCTTGGGCCGTCCGGAAGGCCGCTTCTGCATCCCTTGCCAGCGAATTTGCGCCACATCCGCCTAATAAATTCCGGCTGCTGGCATGGCCGCAGGAGCGCACGTTAACGCAGATTTTTGACAGCTTGCAGCACCGGGTTGACCAGTGCATGCGAGACAGTGAGGCCTATCAGGAGCTGTCCGCTGAGGCCAACCAGCTATGGAGGGCCATGGACACAGCTCCCATCACTGACACTCGCCGCAACTTTGCAGGAGAGCGGCACCGCGTGCTGGCCAGGGCACAGGCGTTAAGGACCGCCCTAGAGGAGCGTGATCCAAGCCTGCACCATGTGCCCTGGTCTGCTCCCCTGACCCAGCCTCACACCAAGGGCTGCGACCCGCCCTGCGTCCAGAAGACGCCAGAGGAGCTGCCCAAGGCCAGCATGGACGATGAGGAGGTGTCACCACAGTGCGCCCTGCTGTCAGCCTGCCTGCTGCAGTCAGCGCTGTTTGAGGGCACCGCGCACGCTGACCCGGAGCTGCGCCGCCGCGTGTTTGCCGACTTCACCATGCTCAAGAGGGAGTTCAGGCACAGCGTCACGCGCGTGCTGCATGGCCCCACCACCAGTGTCGGTGAGCTCTTTGGCTCTGTCAAGGATCTGGACAAGGAAGGCCTCTGCGACAACATCCAGGTAAGCCGAGTTCTGGAGCTTTGGGCGCCAGTCCCTACCAGCATCGTCCAGCCTTGAGGGGTTTGACATGCCTTGGGTTGTAACCAGCCATGGTGTGAGCAGACAAAGCGCAGCCGCCTACATCATCCTACCGCAGCTCACAAACTCTGATCCAGTGCCCTTGCTGTGGAAACACACAGCAACTTGATAGACCTTTGTCAATCTGCCATTCAACACCTGTTCACACCATTTTGAATGTATGCAGGGCATTATCTTTGACGACTGGACGGTGCACCGCCGCGTCGACGCCTTCCTGCGCTCTGATCTGGACTGTGAGGCGACGTGCCTCACGCAGGAGGGCCCCATCGGCCGCATCCACTGCCGCCTGCGCACCTTCCTGACGCTGGCGGTGCTGCAGGAGCGGCTGCTGCGCGACCTGTTCGCGACGCGCTTCTGCACGTCACCCGTGCGCGGTCTTGAGCCGATGACGCTCGACGATCCGCTGGACTTTTACGACTTCCTCGAGGCCATGACACGCAACACCCCCAACGCGTACGCCTCGTCTCGCGGCCTGTACTACGCCTGGCTGTACGCCCCAGAGGTCAACGCCACCCCTGAACGCTGGGAGCGCATCTTTGGCCCGGGCGCCAACCGCCTGCCCTGCCTGTACGACGGGATTACTACGCCCGACAGTGCAGTGGTATCGGACCCCAAGTCTGACTCCGGTTACAGCATGGAGCTGCCGGTAGCGGCGGAGCATGAGTATGAGCATGCAGGAGCGCAGGCGGCGGTGGGCTACCCATGGGCAGACGACCTGCTGGGGCGGTACCTGAAACGCATGCATGCCGTGCGAGCAGCCAAGCAGGCGCAGGCGGCCGGTCAGTCACCCGCAGCAGCAGCCAGCGTGGCGGCGGCGGATGGCGAGCGGGGAGGCAGCGGCGACGAGGAGGAGTCGGTGGGCACGGTGGCCAACAATGAGGGCCTGCTGCTGCATAGCGAGGCGCCGTGCGGCAGCGGGGGCGCCAATGCCGGCTCGGGGCAAGCAGGCTGCAAGCCTGAACCTGGATGTGAGGACTGCGATCAGCCACCAGCCAAGCGGATCAAGTGTGAAGCGAGTGCCGAGGGGCAGGCGGCGGGCATCAAGCAGGAAGCAGATGCGCGGGGGGCGGCTGCAGGGCCAGGCCCCAGCTCAGAAGCGACGGCAGCGGCCGCCGCTGACGGCAAGACTGGGGTCTGTGGGGCAGGCAAGGGGCCGGCGTGCTGGAGCGACCGGGAGCGGCTGCCGCTGCCCCTTGGCATTTTCCTGGTGGGCATCATCACATCGTCGGCCTTCACCAACACCCAGATCCACATTGAAGACCTCATGCTCATGTCCATCAACATCAACATCTTCGGTAAGCGCGGTTGGCGTGAATTGGTGCCTTGGGCCACTGCAGCCGGTGATGCGTACAAGCATGCACAGGAATCAGCAGCACGGACACGCTCTGCCAGCACTCTGCTTTCCATTGTCATATAGCGGGCTTCTGTGCAGCTGCTGTGCAGCTGCTGTGGCGTGATGAGGCGTGTCGTCATTGAGTTGCTGCCCTCCTGTTTCTGCTGGCCCTCAGGCTGCCCCAAGATCTGGTGGTGGATCCCTAAGCAAAACATGCCTCGCTTCAAGCGCTTTGCCGAGTCGCTCAGCGGCAGCCAGGACCTGTACACCAAGGCGGTGGCACCCTTTGTGCTCAACAAGAGCGTGCAGCCGTACGAGCACAGGCTGTCGCTGGCGAAGCTGAAGGAGTTTGGGGCGCGGCGCGTAATCCAGATGCCAGGTGGGTTGGTGGCTTTGCAGAGGTTTGAATGGAGCTCGTCGCTGCTAGTGGCATTTCATGTGCAGCAGCCTGGCGACTCTTACCTGCGCTTTATCTTGGCTCATCCCCAGTTCAGTGCACAGGCATGGCCTCTTCGACGTCCCTAGGCAAAGCCTCCGACCGACTGCGTTGCTAAGCTTCACATTGCACTGACCCCGAGTTGAGACGCTTCCATTCTGTCCTGCCCCCTACACAGGCATGGCCATCCTGACCTCCCCGGGCTACGCCTTTCACTTCACCGTGTCCATGGGCCTCAACCTTGCCGAGTCATGCAACATGTTCCTGGAGATGATGGGCTGGACCGTGGAGCGGCTGTGGAAGGAGCGCCCCCTGGAGCAGTACCCAGACCCTGAGAACTCCATGGCCAAGTGAGACCTGGGGCATGGCGTTGGGGTGCGTGGGGACCACAGCCACCTGAGTGACTGCTGTGTCCCGTGAAGCGGAAGAATGTGAGGGCAGCAGCATTGGGGAAGGATGGAGTGGCAGTGGTGGGCAAAGTGGTGCTTTTCCATGCACTTAATGACACAAGGGTTTGTGGCCCGCGTCTTCGAACTGCAGGTGGATGCATGAGCATGGCGTGCTGGATGCGCTGGGCGTGGAGCCGGGCAAGCTGCACCGGGGGCCCGAGGACAAGGAGGCGGCGCTGGAGCTGCTTGCGGAGGACGAGGAGGGCGAGGACTACTATGAAGAAGAGGAAGAAGAGGAACCAGAGGAGGACGAGTAGGAGTCGCATGTGCCGTGCTGTGGCTTTTTCACTCAGATTCTGCTCAGGGGTTGTTGTGCCTTGCACCTGCTCTGTGGGGAATGCAATGTGTAACGTCTGCATGGAACTGCATGCTTCTTGCTGGGCTGATTGAGGCGTCGTGCCTTGATGCACCACCTTCCAGTGGTGCCAGCTCCAGGCTAAAGTCCTCCTTCCTAGGTTGGCACACGCCCTGTTTGCTGTGCGTTCGCATGTGGCGGGGGGCAGCGGCAGCACAAGTACCTTTCGCCCCAGGTTGGGTGGCTGCCCGAATTCGTACACTGCATTAGTGGCCGCACGAGCATTCCCCCAGCCGGCACACGGCCGTCGACAACATCGCGTTCTACATTTCAGCAGCTTCAAGCGATCTCTGGAGCTGCAGGTGCAGCAACACCAGCGCCAGCGCCGCACTTGCCCGCACTTCCTGCCCAAGTTCCGCGGCACCAGGTGCGATGGCAACAAGTAGGCACCTCCTCCAGCACGGTCACCTAGGTGTTCATGCCTGTGCGCATGGGTTGCTCCCCCCGCCTGTGCTCAACAACCCCAGCTGCCATGGATCGACGGCGTGGGACCGCAACGACAGCAGCAGCAGCAGCATGACCAGCAGCTCCTGCAGTAAAGTGCACTGCGCGCAATGACGCAAAAACATTGCACGAATGCAGCCAGGATCGCCCAACACAGCTGCACCCCCCGCTTCGCCCCGCTCCCTGCTCCCCGCCTGCAGGCCCAACATCAGCGCAAATAGGATGGCATCGTGTCCCATGATGCCGTGCGACACGCCAGATACATTGAGGGCAGTTGGCATCACGCCTGCCTGCTCAGGGCACCTTGCCCAATCGCCAGCTCCCGCCACGTCTTTCGACTCCACTCACCGGCAGCAGCACAAGCAGCCTGCCAAGGTCAAAGCCAGTGCCAGCAAGGCCAAGCAGGCCAAGGCACCGGACGCAGGCAGCAAGGCCAAGAGCCCCCGCAGCAGCAGCGGCGCCAGTGCTAGCTCTACTCCCGCCAAGAAGCGATGCACGGCCACCCGCCATGCACCCGCAATGAAGCAGGAGCTCTTGGATTGTGAGGATGATGAAGGCGACGACTGCGACCTCTCCGGCTTGGCCACTGCGCCCGGTGCTGCTGCTGAGCGCAAGGGTCCCATCAGCCACAGCACGGTCGAGAAGCAGCGCCGCGACCGCATCAACTCCCTCATCGACCTGCTGGCGGAGCAGGTGCCGCCAGTGAGCTCCAAGTACTCTGGCAGCCAGGCTGCAGGTGCGCCATTGCAGACGCACATAAACATACCCTTTATGGGCCACGTCTGCCAGCTGTCACGCCCACATCACCACTGCCAGCTGTCATGCTTCATGTAATTACTGCCATTGTCACTGCATCCCGCATCGCTCTGCTATGCCAAGCGCATTGCATCGCTTGGCGCGCATCCTGGACGCAAGTGCAGCAGCTAGCGTGCATGCCACGTCATCAATGTTGCTGCGCCGCCCTGCCCAAACTTGACCTCAACCAACCCTGCTGTCCCACCGTTCTCCTCCCTCCTCCACCCAGCCGTGCGCCGCCCCAAGCACGTCGTCCTGTCCGACACCTTGGCGCTGCTGTCCAAGATCCGCTCTGCGCTCAAGGAGCAGGAGCAGACGATCTCTCGCCTGGTGGCGACTACCAGCGCCCCCGCCGCACCGGCCTTTGAGCTGGAGCACGAGGCGGCAGGAAGCGGCCAGACAACACCCTGCGGCAGCTGCGCGGCAGGCGGGCCAGGAATCGAGGAGTGCCTTGAGGCTTCGGCCCCCCTGGCGCATGCAGCCCAGCCATCGCCGATTAGCTCGCCGATGCAGCAAGCAGGGCTCCCCCTGGAACAGGCGAGCTGCGCCCCCGTGCATGCGCTCTTCCCGGCTCAGCAGGTGTCATGCAGCCCTGCTGCTGCCCCGGTGCTGCCGCCAACCGCGGCCGCTGATGCTCCGGGTGCGTTGGACTGCCCCGACGTGTCAGTGGTTGAGCAGGCACCGGGCTGCTTTGCCGTCAGCCTGCGGTGTCCTCACAAACCAGACCTATACGCTGAGATGTCCGAGGGCCTGTCCAACCTGCCCGTCACCATCACTGAGCTGCGCCTGCTACCCAACACCGGGCCGCTCCCCCCAACGGCGCCCCACGACAGCGCGGCCGACCCCGAGGACATGCTTATGCGGGCATCGCTTCAGCTCACCGCCCGCCCCGGTGCAACCGTGACGGCTGACCAGCTTCAGCTGGCTCTGTACATGTCGGCATGCTGGGGCTGCCCCCAGCTGCCGCCCCTGGACGACGCCATGGTCGGCACGTGCACGGCCCCTCCTGCGCCCTGGGGTGCGGAAGCTGCCGAGTACCTGCTGCCCCAGGCCTGCGGGTGGGGTTCGTGCGACAGCCTGCTGGGCTGCGGCCCTACCGTGCAGCCCCTGCACCCGTCCTCCTCCAGCGCGAGCATGGCCAGTTGGTACGACGCCCTGTGATGGCCAGTACAGGCGCCAGACTTGCGGGAGCTGTCAGAGCCGTCTGCATGACGCCATGCCAGCAACGCCACTGACAAGATGAGGGTGTTGCACTGGCACTTTGCATCAGGCTGACGCTGGCCAGCTGCAGTTGTACTGGCCCCCGCTCTGCCAAAGCTCTGCCATGGCTGTCTTGATGATCATTAGCGGAGTGGCGCCTGTGCCGCTTCAACCCTCTCTTACACCGACCCCACCAACTGCCAGGGGATGTTGCCATGATGGCCAGCTGGCCCTCCACAGCCTTGAACACAGTAGGAAGCTGTTTGTTCCTCAGACCGCTCATGCCTAGACCTAGCAGCTGCACAGAGCCAGCAGCGTTCACCTATCAGCGTCTGTATAGGAATGACTAGTCGGGGAATGCACCGCAGATTGCGCTGTCCTTGATTCCGCAGAGGACTGGGTAGGGCGGTGCTGGTGCTGCACCCCAGACACACAGTGTGGCCACCAGCTTCAGACGAGGGACAGAGTACTGCCTCTAGAATGTCTTCAGTGCTGCAGCCAGTGCCAGCAGAGCGCACCCATAGCTAGCTCTGGTTTGCCCAGGGATGTTAATGTGGCAGGCAAACCCGTTGTACCATAAGCGTCTCGTGTGGCCAGCACAATTTGATATTCATGGGCAATGGCCTGTTGCCGTAGCCAGGGATGCTTAGATCTCATGCTGAGGGGCAAATGAGAGCACTGTACTTCTATTTCAGCTTGCTAGCGCACGAGCCACAAGCTTGGGCTTAGCTGTGAGTGCACGATTGCCGCAAGCTTGGGCTGAGTGATTGGTTGTGCTCGATCGGCACGTGGGAGTAACTGCTGTGACCACCCAAGTGACCTCTTACACCTGATGTCAGAATGCCGCGCGTGGTGGCCCTGCGACCCACTTCGAACACTGAACCTTGCACTTGCGTGTGGCCTTGGCAAGCACGGAAAACTCGATTTCACTACCACGCTATCCCCTTACAATTTGTACTGTCAGTGTGTGCTGTACTTTAACAAGGCCCTGAGAAGGGCGCTAGTGCTGGCTACCATGGCTTATGTTGTGCTCTGTGCTACTTCTGCAATGCAATTTTGAATTCTGCTAGAAGCAACGGCTTGCCTGTGCTATTGTACCGACGTGTATGTGAGGTCACCATAGCCTGTTGATCAACGGCGCCAATGTCATTAGCATAAAATAGATAACGTTTCACACCTCAGTTCAAACTTGACATCAGTGCCCAGGAGCAGTCGCAGCACGCACAGCACGCACGCGACATGGCGGAGCCTGCTTTGCCGACAGCGCGCGTGTCCGTGGGACACGTCCAGTCACTTGCAGCGGTGCTGCAGGCGATCAAGGCCGGCAGCAAGCAGGTACCCACATGGGTCGCTGGGTGCCACGTTATTGATGGTGCCATGACTTTAGTGGTTTGGCAGTGGTTTGTCTGTGTGCATGGCAATGCAAATGATGCTTGCAGGCATGCCTGGTGAAGCTGGACACCAATGGCATGGAGGTGCGCTGGGAGGACGACAGCAAAGCACTGCAGAGCCTAGTGTTCATGCGGCCAGAGGTGAGATACCATGTCTCAGGTACGGGAGCGGGCATGAAGGGAGAGGCAGAGGCGAAAGGACTGCGCCCGTGGGCGAGTTGTGAGGGTAAGCAAAGCGTTGTACGGCCTGGTGCCTATGTGGCAAGAGGCGCGATATCCGTGTGCCCTGAGAATGAGGGGGAGAGGCGCTGCATATTAAGTGGATGACCAAGGGTCACACGGATATGCTGCGGAGCTCGGCGTGCAGAGCTGCTCACGCAAACTGACCCAGTTCAATTGAACGTCCCGCAGGTTCCTGCTCTTCTTCCATGACCTCCTCGTTGACCTCGTCCCCACTTTTGCAGTTGTTCACGCACTTCCAGTGTCCAGTGACAGTCAAATTCAGCGTGCAGTTCAACCAGCTGCTGGACACCCTGTCAGCCTTCTCCTCTGGGCATGGTCATGGGCATGCAGGCATGGAGCTCATGTACCCAGGGCCTTCAGGGGAGCTCAGCTTCGAGTGAGTGTGGTGTAGCTGGGCTTGGTTTTAGTGTGAAATCACTGAGTGCAGTCAGCAAGTGTGATTCAGCTCAGCTTTGCGCCAGTGTGATGTAGCTTGGCTTTTTGTCGGTGTGGTGTAGCTCAGCTCTGGGTGACTCTGTTGTGCGGTACAGCTTGAGGCGGGTCCGTCCGCAAACCAACCTTTCCTGTGGGCATTGTGCGAGGCAGGGGTGCAGCTAGGCCACAGGGATGCAGCGGCTTACTGTGGAATCACACTTTCCACACTCTGCCCTGCCTCGTACTGCACGTGGCCCCAACAGGATGCAGGATGACACCAGCGGTGTCGCCACATGCACGTATGCGCGCATCGCATGTGTGGAGATGCCAGCAGGTGTGCGCGACCTGGAAGAATATTGGGAGGAGCCGAGTTCATACTTTCTCACACAAGGTGAGCTTGCGTACACTGAGATTCCATAAGTCAGGTTACAGGTGCTGCGCCCGAACCAAGCGCTGCCCCCTGTCCATGCACCTGCATGTGGTTACCCACCAGGTGCTGTGATGAAAGAGGTGGTGGATGACCTGGAGTGGCCAGGTGGCAACGTTGAAGTGTGGATGCAGCAGCAGCCAGCGCGGCTGAGGATTAGCTCCAGCGGCGTGGGCAGACTGCTGGTAGGCGACTCGAGGGCAGCGTGAAGGTTGCTGTGCAACTTAGGACATGCTCAAGGCTGAATCGTTGTCCTGCTGCTTTTTGCTCTGACTTGTATTTGCAGGCTGAGCTGCCGGTTACAGACTTGACAGGTTATCACTGTGCGGAGCCAGAGCTGCGCTTTACTTACAAGTGAGCGTGTTAAGCGTGTTCTGCAGCAGGCAGGGTGGGGACTGGGTAAGGATAAGGTCACAAGGGCTGGCTGGTCAGGTTGCTCACAGTCGTCACGCATCACATAACGTACCATGATGCTTCAAATGTGAGGAAGTGGCATGTCACAAGCGCCTTGCTGCTTGGCTGACTCCCTGACTGCCAGGTATAAGAACCTCAAGGCGGCCTTCTGCAACCTGCCCAGTCCAAAAGAGTTCGGTGATGTGTCAACAAAGGTCTGCCGGTTTGTTTGTTGCATTACCAGAGAACAGTCCCACTTGGCGTGGACGCTGTTTTACCGTGTGCAAGTGCCCTTGACTGATAGCTGCTGCGCCATACTGTGTCATGGCAGGTGATGATAGACCGCAACGGCATGCTCAAGGTGACACACGTCATCCGCATGCAGCAGCAGGGCCATGGCCAAGCACAGGGCATGGTGCTGGACTGGGCTGGCGCTGGCGCTGGTGGTGGCAGCGCCTTCACACAGGTGCGTTCTGCTGACAAGCAGCAGGCAGGCACTGGAGTTGTTCAAATCCTGTGGCCCAAATGGGTCATCTGCTGCTTGGTTGCTCACTTGTGGCGCTCGTAACCTCCCTTCAATGCCTGGGTGTAGAGAGGCACGATGGACGCTGGCCGCTTGGCCACTGTGCACTTCTTGGTGCTGCCCCTGGCCAACCTGTAGCACCGGCCGGTGGCAACGGCGTGCACCACACCTTGAAGTGATGGTCAGCAATGGCTACCTGAGTTGTCGCATCTGCCTGTTCATCCTTTTGCATTGCTCAACAGCCAGTATGCTGGACTGTTTCATGCACCATACATCCGGAACACGCCGCTGCAACATGCGTTGACACGTGATGAACAAGTGCGGTGCTGCTTGAGCACACGAAGCCCTGTGCAGTGCAACAACTGCAGTGCCTGCACTCCGACACTTGCGTCTGACCCCATGCACGCATGAAGGTTGACAGGCGCGCTGTCCCGCAGCGGGCGATTGAGCGTTGGCGAAGGTGGCCAGCAAGCAGAGGCTGGTGATGCGAGGGATGAGCTGCGTGCCTCCTTTGCCGCCAAGCACACAACGCTGTGGCGCGCCGGCATGCCAGGAGTGTTGCGCTCCGGCGCAGCAGCGTCCAAGGAGAAGGAGAATGCGTCAGGTGAGCACACACCAACACCTCCAGCTTGCATGATGGTGGAAATCCACTGTGCATGGCCTGTACGAGACTACACCTGTTCAGCATGCTGCTCATGTAGGCTGCTGTGCTCTTGCACTGCAGGCATCATGCGTGCGCTGTCGCTGGTCAGGAAGGGCAAGAGCAATGCATCAGCATCAGCAGTGAGCGAAGACTCCTTGGAGGCATCGGAGAGCAGGCCAGGCACTGCACGTCCTCCCAGCGCAGGCGGCAGTGGTCGGTGGGGCCTGTCCTCTTTCACTCGAAAGCATGACGACCAGGACACGAACGTTCAGGACGTTGCCAGTGCAAGCAGTCAAGCAGGGAGGCACAAGGGCAAGGAGCATGGCAAGCAGGCAGAGGCGCTGGATGCAGCAGGCCGAAAGCCGGCGCCTGCTCTGGGCTTTGCGCCTGCCCCTGGCGCCCAGCCCATGCTGCACAACCGCCACTCTGCGAGCGCCGAAGGGGGTGCGGCGGCCGCCTCCATCCTGTCGTCCTTCAGGCCTGCCTCAGCCATCAAGCGCGTGCTGCCCGGCGTCGGTACGGGCAGCATGGGCAGTACAGCACCAAGCGCCGCTGACGGCGTCAGCACCACAGCCAGCCGGCCCAGCTCGGCGCGGCCCCGGGCGCCAAGTTTAGGCGGCCAGTTGCCAGCCAGCCTCCAGCAGAAGTATGAAAGGGGGATGAGCTTGGGCGGGGAACGGAGCAGTGCACCGACGTTTAGTGGCAGTGTGGTGGCCGTCGAGGCCCCGCCTGCAAACCGACCAGAGTCTGCAAGCAGAGGCAGGGCAAGGGCATCAGAGGACTCTACAGTCGCCGCTGAGCGAGCTTCCACCTCCGATGTGGTGGAGGCGCTGACGGCGCCATTCCGTTCGCCAAACAAGGTGTCGCCAGAGGTGCTGCACGTGCTTCCCGCATCAAACCTGTGGGACTCGCCCGCCAAGTCAGTTGGTAGCCGAGCGGACAGCGCACGCGGACGCGGCGTTGACGCAACAAACTTACCATTGGCGGATGTGGACCAGGGCGGTCGGGGCGGTTCAGCGGGATCACAGCAGCCTTCCTCGCATCAATCGCCACCAGGCACTCGTGTCTCCTCGGCGGGTCAGGCGGCAGGCGCCAGTAGCGGTTGGATGTCGGTTGCCGCTGCGGGAGGCGCTGCGGCTGGGCAAAGTGCAGGCGCACGCACAGGGTCAGCCGGAAGCGGCAGCAACGCTACGGTGGAGGCGTGGGCCGAACACGCCCCCTGCCTCAGCGCCGTGGCTTTGGCGGACGGAACGAGCGGAAGCGCCTTGGATAGGGATGGAGGGAGGGGCGGGACTGCGGCTGATGTTGCTAATGTTGTTATGACTCTGGCTGGAGCGGCAGTGCCGTCCCGCACCGTGCCACGGGTACTCAAGGCGGCGCCTGTTGCGCTGCAATCGCCATCGGGCGATGACCGGGTGGAGGCTTATGAACGGACACGTGCGGGGGAGGCTGCAATGTTGTGCAGGGAGGGTGTATCTGAATCATTGTGCTCGTCAGCGCCTTTGCGTCAGCGATTACAGCTGTGGCAGGAAAGCGGTGGCCTGATGCTACCTGGTGGCCTGCCACTGAGCCCAGCGGGGGGGGCGGCAGTGGCAGCTGCAGCAACGAGTGCTGGGGACGGTACAGACTCAGATTCTTCCGGCAGGAGCTTGTATGGCGTCATGTTACCAGGTGCCCAGGCTGTTGTGCCATCGAAGGGTTCGCTCTCCGGCCGTCAGGCCTAACATTGTTGCAGTTTCAGCGAGTGATCATTAATGGTGCGCATTGCTTTATTGAGCAAGCTGCATGCCAAACCTGCATTCTTTTCGTGTCAGCAGCTTGAACTGAAACATGCGCCCAGTCAGCATCTCACACTTTGCCCTGCAATTCAGAGGGCACCAGCTGTTGAACTTGTCCAACGACGCAATCATTCAACATGCCCGCAAGCAGGTCGTCGCGGTGGTGGGCCCTGACGCGGGGTCCGAGACCCTGCTTGGCGTCGCCAGAGGTCGGCCGCATGCTCGCGGAGGCTGGCTGTGTGCTGCTGACCGGTGGCAGGAACAGGGGCATCATGGACGCAGCCGCCAAAGGGCGCGCAGGTGGGGCCCATGTGCGCCTGCTGTTGTGATCATGTGCACAATGCCGCAGACTATGAAGCACTGTGGCTGCTGTACTGGCGTGCACTTCAAGCCACCGCACTGCCCACCCCGCCAGCATAGGCCACAGGGGGCCTGACCATCGGAGTGCTGCCGGGTGTGGATGCGGGGGAGGTGTCGGCCGCCATTGATGTGGCCATTGTTACAGGCATGGGCAGCAGGAGGGACAACATCAACGCCCTGAGTGGAGACATCATGCTTGCAGTGGGTGTTGGGCCTGGCACTGCTGCAGAGATCTCGCTGGCCCTGAAAGCAGGTGCGCCGTGCAGTGCCATGCTTGGGCAGCTAACTCATGGCTGCGGGGGATTGCGTCAGGATGATAGGTGCAGACCGCATTGGCCTGTGAGCAGCCAAAGGCCATTTTGTTTCTGTCCACTGCGAAGATGCTGGCGATGGGAGCCCACAAAATCTAGGCTGCCAGGTCCCTAAGCAGAAAGCATTGACCGCCTGCATCAATGGCGACCGCAGGCAAGCATGTCTTGTTGCTGTCGTGCGGCGAAGAGGGCGAGAAGTTTTTTGCCAGCCTGCGGCCTGATCTGTGCGTTATTAAAACGTTGGGCCCAGCCCCAACTCAACGTGACAAAGCGTTAATTCATGCTGACCTGTCGCCGGATACAGGTAAAGGTGAAGCACCCCTGTGAACAAGGTAGCCTCAACACTCAGACCTCATGCTTTAGGAAAGGTACTTGTGTGGTCGCGTTCATAGCTAGATTGCGGTGCAGTTGCTGAGGTCGATGTGGTTGTTCAGCCACAGCCTCTTGTTGCCCTCGGTGTTGGGCCTGCCGCCATATGTCATTACGATGTTAATGGAGCTCGCCACACTCTGGACAGCAGCGCTGGTCTGCAAGGCGGGGAGGAGGAGGGGCAAGCAGGGCAAACAGGCATGCACTTTGTCACTCTAGGCAAGCCAAAGACACATGTGATGTTCAACCACTGCTTCTTGTGCTGAGTTCGACTTGCAAGCTGCTGTCATGACTGTCCCAGTTCTTACGACCGACACAACATCAGCTGGCCCCCAGCGTGATTGCCAACACCCACCACAATATTGTACCCGGCGTTGGCATTCACGGCAGCCTCCAGCGCAGCCAGGGCATCCGAAGAAGCGCCCAGGCCAGAGGCAAAGGCCTTGGTGATGGGCAGGAACAGTTCGTTCTGCTGCAAGGCTAGGGACAACATGTCCATGCGTCCGCAGACGTGAGCAATATCGATGGACGCGCCGTAGTAGTGGGGCAGCTGCAGCAGAAACTCGGTGTAGGTAGAGACGACGGCCAGGGATGCACGGGTGACTGCCGCGCGCGCCGCGGTCAAGTTCCTGGGGTTCTTGGACTGGGCCTGTGCAGGCAGCATATCAAAGGAGTTGTAGCCATGAGGAGCATGGGCATCACGGTGAGTGTTGCATGCTGGGCGTCCAGCTGGCCGGGTGCTGTGCTATGATGATAGGGTATTTACACGAGCATCGCAGATACTCAAGGAGTGCAGGGGAATAGAGTACAGTGAAAGGGGAAGGCGGACGCCTCCCCGAGGGGGGACGACCATGCAGAAGGAAGAAAGCAGGGAAACCCCAGTACCCGCAGAGGGAGTCAAGACCCCCCAAAGACCACCCCAGGGAAGGCAGCCACCCAGCCAGCCCCAAACCAGTCACCCAAGAGCCGAAGCGCAGAGCAAAGCGCATCAGGGCGCGTCATACGCAG
>JAWZTI010000442.1:0-22285 GCA_039880955.1 Chlamydomonas urium
GGGGGCGCGGTAGGGGCGCCGGCAGGGGCAAGCGCAAGTCCTACTCATCTGACGAGGAGTTTTCGGAGGAAGAAGAAGTGCCGCGGCGGAAACGACTGGTGCGTCAGGGGCTTGCTGGCCGCAGGGGATCAGTGCAGGGATGCAAGCTTGTGTTGCTTGGGGGTGGTGGTGGCTCGTGCAGTTCAGAAAGCGCAGCGAAAGTGCATAGGACCCCTACCCTTGCGGGTGGAATTTGTCAAATCCAGCACCGGAAGGCTGGGAAAGCTGAGGAGAGGGGAGGGAAGGTGTCCCAGTGCAATCTGGTGGAAAGCATTGGACAGCACAGAACCCGCTCTTGCACCTCACCCCGTCAACAACGTCACGCTTACAAAGTATGAAACCCTTGGTGTCGTGCACAGGCGTCTGAGAAGCAGGTCAACGGTGGCGCGAGGGGCGGGGAGGCGGGCCCCTCTGCACGCGGGGGCGGCTTAATCCCTGACCGCGTGTCGTTGGAGAAGGAGCTGCGCAAGGCGGCGACGCTCGCGGCACCACTGCTCACCGCCCCGCCGCTCAGGTGGGTGCACTGGGAGGGCTGTGCTGATTTGATTGCCACGTGTATGGTTAGTGCTTCCCCACGAGTTGGCTTTTGTATGGCTGCTTGGGCACGCAGCTTTCCTTTGAGGAGGGCTTGCCCTGCCCAGTCGGGCGTTGCATGCTCACATTGCCGCCCTTCCACATGCCTCCCCGTCCTGAAACATATAGAGCGGTGCTGGAGTGGTTTAGCGAGTGGGCGGTGAGCCGCGAGCGCTTGGAAGAGGAGCTGGGCACCGACATCCACCTGGAGGAGGGCATCCACCGCCTGCTGCTGCAAGAAGCACTGCAGGAGGAGGACGCAGAGGTGTGCCTGGACCTGCTGACCATATTGCAAGTCAGGCTGGCGCCCGTACGGGATGATTAAGGAAGGCGCCTGAGAGCAGGAGAGAGGTGAAGGGCGTGTTTTGGAAGTTAGGCCACCAGGCGGATCTCTGTTCCTGCGGGTCATGCTGGGTTCTGCAAGGGTTAACAACCAAACCCTTTCTAACAAGCAGTGCGCTCTGGCAGGTGTCTATTCTGACAGCTTGGGCGTGAAAGTCAGGCCTTGGCAGGCGCTGAATACAAGTGAGTTCTGGAGGTCCATGTCCTTAAGCCTTGTAAAAGCAGGGCAGCTGCGTTGAAGCCAGACTACTAGTGAGATCGGCAGCTGCTGATGCCGCTGGTGGGGTTGGGGGGTCCAAAGTGTCCATTCTGGCGCCCTGCAACTTGCTCCAGCCAGCCAGGATGGTGATTCGCCATGCGGAACACCATGCCCAAGTAGGGCTGCCCTTTCAAGCCTTTTGTCTTGCCAGCTGGGTGCTAATTACCACTGCGGGCAAACTTGGCCAAACTATGGCCATCATCACTTTGCTTGTGCAACCCAATTCAAACACGCTGGTAGGCCAAAGGCTCTGCCCTTGCAGGGTCTTGCCATGCAGTTTGATCACCTGCATCCCTGCATGCAGCTGTTAATCGTATCAATTTTGCCCACAGCCCCCTGATTGGCACGCGCCCGATGGTGCACGCGAAAATAGCAGCAGCAGCAGCGGCGGGACGGATCTAATGCAGAACATCCGCGCGTTGCAGCCATTGCAGGAGTGCTGCAGCGCCAAGCTGCAGGACCCCATACGTCCTATGATTGGAAGTGACCTTTTTGCTGGTGCGACCCGATCGCGGTGTGGAACGCCAGTGCAGGCCTGCGCCCCTCAGCAGGTACTCTGTTCCCATCATCGACAGCACTATGCAGAGCTCCTTGAAGGCAAGCAGCGCGCAGAGGGCCTCGGTGAGCGCCAGCGCAATCTGACCGCCAGCTCTGGACTTGTAGCAGCAATCCGGCTGACAACATGCGTCGCGTTCATGCCTGCTGCAGGCCCGCGCCATCGCCAGGCGCCCTGCCGCACGCGTTACCGCGGTGGCTGCGGAGACCAGCACGCCCGCTAGCGCTGCGGCTGCCCCCAGCAGCGGCAATGCGCCCCTCATGCTGCGCGCCCTGCGCGGCGAGACCGTGGAGAGGCCTCCTGTGTGGATGATGCGCCAGGCGGGCCGCTACATGAAGGTAGGGGACTGATACTATCTCTCACCCAAAAAGGACCCACCACCCAGATTTGAGGTAGAGCTGGGTACGCCAACCAGGCTGTGCCAGTGGCGCGTTTAGTGGCAGCGGCCCTGTCATGGCATCTGAAGCACCTGAGGGCTGCTGTGAGCTGAGGTATATGCCCTGCAATATGGGTGGAGCCGCAGCTGACCAGATCTCAAAAGACCACCGTTTGCCTGCTGAACGCACATGCTATGGATCATCGCCCCCCAGCTCTGCCCTGGCTTGCTGCGTTGCACCTGTGCCTTGTGCTTGTGACCCTGCTCATCAGATCACCCAGGTTGCCCAATCTGTCTCCCCACCTCCCATGCACCCCCTCTGACACCCAGGTGTACCAGGACCTGGTTAAGAAGCACCCCACCTTCCGCGAGCGCTCTGAGCGCGTTGACCTGTCGGTGAGAGCTGCTGATGCTTGGGGGCCTAGGGCGAGCTGGGTCATATGCAGTACACTGCTCACAAGGCGGCAGGGGGCCTCTGCAGGCAGCTTGTGCACATGAACACAGTGCCAGTGGCTGGGCAACACGATTTGACTGTCGCGGCATGGAATGAATAGGCGGGCAGAGCAGCAAAGGTGCTGGCTGTGATGAAAGCCGGCTCTCCACTTTCCTTGTGAGTAATCGCATCAGCATATGTCATCAGAGCCAGCAGACAAGGAAGCCCTCGCCAAGGGATGATTGTTTTGTAGGGCGGTCTCGCGCGCGCGCGCTGTGCCCCTTAACCTGTGCCCAGCCAGTAGCGCACACGGTGCAGCACTTCTGCAAGTCTTGCTGCTTTTCACCCGACCACCTGCCAACCCACTCGTTCAACCTCATCATCCTGTACTGAATGCGCTCTCTGGTGCCGATGCACACGTCTTCTGTTGCAGGTTGAGATCACCCTGCAGCCATGGCACGCGTTCAAGCCCGACGGCGTCGTGCTGTTCTCCGACATCCTGACGCCCCTTGCCGGCATGAACATCGGCTTTGACTTCAACAGCAAGGGCCCCGTCATTGCTGACCCCATCCGCACCATGGAGGTGCGCAAGGGTGTGACCACAGTGTGGGACGACAGTGGGATGGTGGGGGTGTGATGACATGGGCTCATGTGCAACTGCCCGCCATTGCTGACCCCATCTGCACCATGTGCGCAGGGTGGGGGGTAGGGCGATGGTGGGACAGTGGAGGTGTGGTGCTCTGGTGTGAACTGTCAGGTGCTCATCGCTGACGCCCATTGCGCGGTAAAGGGATCGGTGTCTGATGATGAAAATGTGATGGTACACAGGCCATGCCTCCATGAAAAGGTGCCCCCGATCATGGAGGGATCACAGCAGAGATGTGAGGGGCAACTGCGCGCAGGTTGATCAGAAGTAGCGCACATCTGTTGTGCGTTGAAATGCACTGACTTGAAGAGATGACTTGCAAAGCAAGTTGACTTCCACAGATCCCTCACTCCTCAAGCAACCCTGTGCCGCCCCACCCCCCTCCCGGTCCATCTCCACAGCAAGTGAAGAAGGTGACCAAGCTGAACCCCCAGGAGTCGGTGCCCTTCGTCGGCGAGGCCCTGCAGCAGGTTGCCGCCACCGTCGGCGACACCGCCGCCGTCCTCGGCTTCGTTGGTGCCCCCTTCACGCTCGCCTCTTACATCGTCGAGGGCGGGTCGTCCAAGAACTTCGAGAACATCAAGCGCATGGCGTTCAGCACACCCGAGACCCTGCACGCGCTGCTGGACAAGCTGGCCGACAACGTCGCCGACTACTGCCGCTACCAGGTACGCAACGGTGTGGACGGTGTGAGGGCCTGTGAAATGTGTGGGGGCGAGGCGTTGGCGGTAAAAGCAGGGCAAGGTGTGGGTTGAGCATAGTAGAGCCGGCCGGTGAATGCAGACTGCAGCTGCTGCTGGTGCTTACACATGTGTCCCAAGCGTTGTGTGGCAAAATCGCTTGGGATAGAGTACGTGGTGACCTGTCACAGGCACCCTGTGTGTACAGGTGTGGAGCAAGTGCTTAATGTTGGTCCGTGCACTGAACTTCGCTCCTCGCCTCCGCCCACCAGGCTGACAACGGCGCCCAGGTCATCCAGATCTTTGACTCTTGGGCCTCTCAGCTGATGCCTCAGGACTTTGACGTGTTTGCCGGCCCCTACATCAAGAAGGTCATTGACTCCTTCAAGTAAGCACAAACAATTGCTGCAAGGGCTATTATTGATCGCAGTTGGTCCATGCTCTTTTGCCTTAAGGGTGGGGGTATCAAGATGGCAGCTTCGTGGCTCACAGGGCGTAAACCCTAAAACACTATAGCAGCATCGCTGGCGTGACCAGCACAGCGCCCCAGCTCATCGCCAGGCCATGCACCCCCGCACACCCTGTGTCCTGCACCTCATCACTAGGCATATGCTTCCATATGCAGCGAACACCTGTTCTCTTTTCTTGAACGTGTTCTTCCAATCCTGGTTGCTGACAGTTCCCATACCTGCTTGCCTGAATCCTAAACCCTGGCTACCCCCTCTCCCCCAGGGCCACGCACCCCCACGTGCCCATCATTCTGTACATCAGCGGCGGCGGCGGCCTGCTGGAGCGCATGGCTGCATGCAACCCCGACTGCATCTCCATCGACCAGAGTGTGGACATCGTGGACGGCATCAAGCGTATCGGCACCGGCTTCGCAGTTCAGGTATGGTTGTGAGCGAGCAGAACCTAATGTGTGGGGATGTGTGGGGATGTATGGCATCAATGGTAATTCACCCATTATGGGATAGCCAGGCATGCTTGTATATATCAGCACAGCGAATGCTGACAAACAGTGTTGCACCTGAGTGTGTGTGCGTGGGTCACCGGCTCATCCCCATTCTCGTGCCACTGCTGCTTTGCTCATGTTCTGCTGCTGCCCCGAACCTCTTGCACCTCTCGCGCCTCTCGCTTGCAGGGCAACATGGACCCCGGTGTCCTGTTCGGCAGCAAGGAGACAATCGAGGAGCGTGTGATGGATGTTATCAAAAAGGCTCGCAGCCAGGGAGTCAGGTGAGGCGGGCGCCAGAGAGAGGAGGCGCGGGGAGGGGCGGTTGGTGTGGGTGAAAGCAAAATGTGCAGAGGCAGGAGAAGGTGTAATGACGAGGAGGCTGCAACGTGACATGGACAATGAGATGATGGGGCAGAGCTGAGGGGCAGGAGGAGAAGGGGTTGGGGAGGACAGGACAGGCACCATGGGTGAGAGAGCGGCGGTTGATTATGCTGATGCTGTGCTGGTCGTGAATTTGCAATCGAGTCCCTGATCTGAGGCCTAACGGCCTGGCTGTCCCCCTCCCCTTCCTCCCCTCGCTCTCCCGTTTTCCTGGAGCAGGCAGGTCATGAACCTAGGCCAAGGTGTGCTGCCCGGCACTCCCGAAAACCGAGATTTAACCGCCTGGCTACCCCCTTCTCACTCACCCCACTCCCCTCTCCTTTCCCCTTCATTGGAGCAGGCACGTCATGAACCTGGGCCACGGTGTGCTGCCTGGCACCCCTGAGGAGAACGTGGCGCACTACTTTGAGGTCGCCCGCACCGCCCACCAGAGATGGTAAGCGGCGCCGCCGCATGCGTACCTGTGGTGACGAGGTGGCGGCCAGGCAAGGCTGGACGGCAGGGGCGCAGATCTGAAGCGGCCGTGCCCAGCGGTGTCAGCGGATGGCTGCGCCCCTGCCCCGGCGCCTAACAGAAGAAGTGCGGGACACGCACGCGCGCGGCATGCGGCCGCGAACGTGCCCGTCCCTTTTCGAGCGCACTGACGAGGCTTTTCAGTAGAGGACAGCGCACTAGCGAGGCTGATGCCTCACGTGGCGACGGCTGCGGCTGCTGGCGAGCGCGGTTTACCTGGCGGGCGCTCGACACGAGCCCCGCATTTTGCACAGGTGCCGCGCTTTGCACGTGCTCGGTAGGGTAGGGGCTGTAGCGTGCAGATCCCTCCGCCCCAGCCGGCGCACAGCAGCGCTTGGTGTCCAACGCAGGCGTAAAGCTAAAGCTTGGCGACAGTCTCCCTACTATCAACGCCGACTCTGTAGGCCTGGTAGCAGGCGATACTCTGTAAGGCAAGCAGGTAGCCAGGGCGAGGAGAAGGTAGGACCCTGTCGCCCCTCAGAAAGCGAACTGCTTTGCTGTCGGTGTTTGAGGGTCACAGGAGGATGCGAGGGGCCCTTGTGCAAGGATGGCGCCCAGGGTCTCAAGTGCCTTGCCCTTTGACTTTCTGACCCTTTATTTTGACCTGACACACGCTCACTGCAGTACAGCGCAGCACACTGTTTTGACGCTCACATGCAACGGACCGTTTTGGTGTGTGCACTGATCAACTGGTTGTCGCGTATGGTGTGTCTGTAGAACCAATGGGGCTCCTTGCGACATGTGGCACACATGTGGCTCCGCCAGATTCAGTTGACAAGCAGCAGACATACCCGCACATCCACATGCTGATTCAGGACAGACGGGTTCATGTGCAAGGCCCAGAAGGCGGAAAGTAAACAAAGCCTGGAACAGTGTGGAATGGCTATCCCTGTGAGGTGCCCACAAATATTTTCCAATCACACAAGCACCAGATGAGTGTCATTTTGGCGAATGCTCGCTTGGTTTCTGTGTGCACGCTCCTGCACCCGCATGCCAGCACAGGCTTCAGTGCATGGGTGGCAGGAATGATCTGCAGATCCACACCTCACCCCTTGGCCATGGGCGGCCTCTGGCCAACTCACCACTGAAAGCAGGGGTGGTGGTGGTGGTGATGCTAGCATGTGCCAGGTCAGCAGGTGGCCTACAGCAATCTACTGCAGCAGTGAGGCGGTGCCAAATTCTTGTCTGTGATCCTGCACGAAGGTTGACTTGCATGTGGTGCAGTTGTTCTGTGCTGGCAGTCGCGACAGCGTCGTCATCAATGGTGGTCATCAAGCTGTGCATAATTGGCATACATTCGTGGTTGTCAGCCTGCCTGCGCCTGCAGTGTTCAGGACGCGGCGTCCATGTCAGGTTGGCATTACTTGATCGGGTAGCTGAACTGAAAGGGGTACAGCGCTGGCTGAGACCGCAGCGTACTGGGGGGGAGCACTCATGACCTGGCTTGACAGCAGCTGCTGGGCAGCTCCCCTCCCTGCACGCAGCTCAAGACGCGCTGGTCTTGGGGCCGAGTCGTGTCGCGCTGTGGCCCGCAGACTGCCGCAGGGCCGCCCCCGGATCGGACATGCGCCCCGATCTTGAGCCCCATGTGGCCGTTAGCATGACCGCCTGGTGCAGGGGGTGCGCCTCTGCACCATCACTCTCTGCCCCTGCGTCCAGCGACTGGTTTGCCGCTGCCAGGATGCCCTGGTCTGGCAGTGAGCTGCGCAGCATGGTGGTGCGCTTGATGGACAGGGACGGCACCAGCTTGGAGCGGGGGGAGGGCCTGTGGGGGCAGGGTTGATGGAACGTGGGGAGGACAGTATGTGGGTGGAGGGGGGAGGGCACAGGCAGCACAGTGGGGAACCACAACAGTGCACCACACAGGTCTCTTGTGCCATTTCTGATGCCCCGTAGACTGTAAGGTCAATCCATCCATCCATCCAACAACCATAACAAACAGAAGGAGGGTGATGCAGGGCCTTATGGAGCTGACGGATTAGATACGCGAGGCAAGGACGGCGACTGCCGACACGACCTTGACAACTTTCCCGAAGCAATCGCACACCACTACCCTTGCACCCCCGCCACCTATCGCTTGAGGCAAGACGTGCCTCCTTTGTACAGGCCGGCTCAACACATCCCTTTACAAGTGCATCCTCCTCCAGTACACCCCCCCACAATCCGTCCCTCCCCAGCGTCCCTCCACAACACATACCTCCCCTAGTACTCAGCGCATCCCTCCCAGTGCACTCCTCCCCAGCATATGCCTTGCCCTGCACATCCCTACCCAGCACAACCCTCCGCTCTCCATCCATCACACACACGGTCCGCACCTGCGTTGCGTCATGCCGTTCGGGCGTGCCCCCGGCGGCCCCGGCGGCAGCTGCACCGACCCAGGCTTCCCATCCACCGGCGGCAGGCCGCCCTCACCCGACGACTGCACGCTGCCGGGCCGGGAAGGCGATGCCCCGAACGGCGTCGCCCCCGGGTTGCGTACGAACCCGGGCTCTGATGCGTTCTGCTTGTAGCCGCCGCCGCCGGCGTCCGAACGCGACGCCGAGCGGCGCGTCGAGTCGGTGAGCTCACGCAGCTGCATGTGCGTGAACAGCCGCCCGATGCTGGGCGACTTGAGCAGCGGCGCGACCCTGGCGAAGCGGGGCTGAGGCGATACACCCGGCAGCGGCAGCATGCCTGTACCGCTTAGGTCGCTGGTGCCTGTAAGGGACGGCCCGCGCGTCGTCGTGCGCAGCGAAGGCAGCCCCTGCACCAGCTCGTCGACGCCACCCAGGCACAGGTTCTTGTCCTGCGGCAACACCAGCATTAGCATCAGCATCAGCATCAGCACAAGCTGAATTACTGTGAGCCCTTTACACCTCTGCCTCCCCCTCCCTGTGCACGCTTTGCAGCAACTCGTGGTCCTGCCGCCTTCCCTGCTCCCACCTTCCTCCCCAGCTGCACTGCTCCCAGCTTCATCAACGCGGCTCCTATCCCCCCTGGAAGGAGCTTTGGCGCTGAAGCGCCCGCTCAGCTGCACTTGTGAGCATGAAAGCAAGCAGGCACAAGAACCCCTCCGCCCCACCCCCATTGCCCCACCCCCACCGTTCCTGTCCCCTGCTCCCCGGCGTCACAAGGCACCCACCAGCCGGCCCCCAGCAGGGCTGCCTGCCCGCTCGACCTCCGGCCTCGGCGCATGCAGCTTCTCCAGCGTCGCTGCTATGTTGACGTTGCCCTCCAGCATCATGTCCACCAGCACTTCCAAGAACGCCGGGTACAGCAGACCTTGCACCTCCTCATTCTTGAAGTTGGCAAAGATCTCGCCCACGACCTTGAAGGAGAGCGGACCTGTGGGGAGGGGGTGGTGCGCAGGGCGGGCGCGAGTGCAGTCAATGCACTGCATTGCTCACCATTTAATGCACTGCATCATTAAATGCTCGCGCATGCACGGGTTCATGCTGCAGCAGGTCAGGTGCCACGAAGGGTCGAGGGCCGTGGCTGCCCCTTTGGCACCCTTTGTCTAAAGCTTAACCCACTGGTTGTAACAGATTAGGTGCATGATCCACACCAGCCACGCACTACACACAGAAGGTGCATGTCGTGTACGTCGCCAAGGATCATGCAGGTTGGGACATGCAGGCCCTGGTATGCCTGTTCAGGACTCAGGACTTGGTGCCCTGTTATTACCGTTCAGTGCCCTGGTATGCCTGTTCAGTGCCCTCGTATGCCTGTTCAGGGTCCTGGTGTGTCTGTTCAGTGCCTCAGTATGCCTACCCCATACCCTGGGATGCCCATTAAGGGCCCAAATGCGCCCAGTGATTCGCATGGTGTGCCCTTTCAGCTTCCTGGGCTGCTGCTGCTGCTGCTGCTGCTGCTGCTGCTGCTGCTGCTGCTGCTGCTGCTGCTGCTGCTGCTGCTGCTGCTGCGCACCTTTGGGCTGCCACAGGTCCAGCTGCTTGCACATGGCCATGAGCTTGGGCGCCGTCATGAACGGCCCCGCCATGCCATGCTCCAGCAGCCGCTGCATCTCCGGTGGCCGCATCTTGCTGCCGCAGTAGTGCAGGAAGGCAAGGCGGATGGCGGTGGTGTCCTTGACCGCAGCCACTGGCTGGCCATCCGGACCCGTTTCCAACACATGGTTGGTGTTGGGATCGGCGTCAAGCCTGCGTGTCTGTTTCGGCCTGCTGGTGCTGCTGCCGGCGCCTAGCGTCTTCCTGAGTGAGCTCACTTGGTCCAGCGCTTCCGCCATGCCTTCCAACCCCCCTGCTGCCTCATTATCGCTCACATGGCCAGCATGCGATGCTGAGACAAGCCGCCGCGCTGTGGCCTGAGCTAGGGTCTCAGCACTGGTGCCAGCCTGTCTGGAGCCACGATTGGTGCCTGGGCGTGAACCATTTGGTGACATGGGTGGTGTTTTGACGTTGCCCAGCTCCTTGTCTATCTGGTCCCACAGTGCATCCGCTACATCCGCTGTCAATGGCTCGGCACCCGCCATGCTGTGCTGCCTGCGCATGCAAGGGAGGTGGCCGTGTCATACAGCAGGTCGCAACACCACAGCAGGCTTCGAGCTGGCGCTCAATCAGAGGCATTGCTGAACGAAACCGTGCCCGGGCTACCGAACAGAGGTTCAAGCCGGGTGCATTGCTGGTTGCGTGCCCACCCCGGTTAAGCTCTGCAGTGCACGGTTGGTATTGCTATGGCCCGCGACGAAGCATCAAAGTCCATGCCCATGCAGCCATGGTGCTTCCTGGTGCACAGCGTTGCGTTCGTTGTGGGTCTTACGCTCAAATAAAGGGGTGTGGGGCATGGCGTTCGAAGGGCGAATGTACTACAGCAGCGTTACCCTGTGAAGGTGCATGCTATTGCTATTTGCAGCGCTGCTTACAATAGGAAGAGTATGGATCGCAGTTACATGCACAAACATCAAACACAATCAATCATCGTCGCAAGTATTTGGAGGCCACGGCACTTCAGTACTGAGTATTTCATACATCCATCCTGGTGCAATCAATCACGCCAAGCTTGTGCCTGAGCTCGCATCCCAGTCCTTCATGGGGTGGTCATAGCTTATGCGCAACATCATGCAGCAAGCAAAGCACATCGTTTGTGTGTTTGCGAGTGCGCTCTTGCCCTTCAGCAGCTGATTACGCAGCGCAGGCGCCTCACCACTGTTTTGGCGGAAAGGCTGAAGGCCCAGAGATGGAGGTGCGGGACAGCATGGATTCCAAGTCTTACCTTACCCCAGCCGATGGCTGGCGACCACCGCCTGAAGTGGACACCCTGCGGCCTGAATTGGACACCCTGCAAGACGGTGCGCGGTGCGCTTGGGCGTCCGTGATGATGCCATAGGCGGTCTGCTGCACCGCTGACGTGGATCCGCTGGGGAACAGCGCGTCGTCCGACTCTTCTTCCTGGGCGCCTGGCACTTGGAAGGCTGCAGAGATGCGGCTGAGGGGGCTGGCCCGAGCGGCCGGGTGAGCGTGCTGATGGTGCAGGCTCTGGTGCGGGTGCGGGTGCGGGTGGGGTGCATCATTTGCTTGAAACTTGCTGGAAATATGGCCCAGTGGGCTCTGTCGCGCTGGAGTCGGGGCCGGGAAGAGGGCGTTGCTGTCGTCGTCGTCGCTGTCCGCCGCTGGCGCTGCCTGGAACATCGCAGAGATGCGACCCAGAGGGCTCGACCTCGCGCTTGGGGGCCGCTCGTCTCCAGAGAAGGAGCTCATCGTAGAGGAAAGGAGGGAGTGCTGTGCCTGGATGCCCATGGCGCCATCTGCAAGTGCGTCTGCTTGGGTGCAGGGCCGCGCTTTCATGGGGCGTTGTGCCACGGATGGCCGGAACGCGGGGGGGCTTGGCGGCACCGGGCTGCCGCTGTACGACCTGTTCAGGAACACCGGGAGGTATGGGAAAAAGTCAATTGAGCAGCCAGGATGCAGCATACATGGCGCCCAGCTGTGAGGCATCGTCTGCAGTGGTGCTTGGCGGACTCATATGGCTTGCACGCCATGCACTCACATGCGCAGTGTCGCAGGCGGGCGTGGTGATATCAGTGGCTCGCCAGCAATGCCGCCAGCAGAGCTGCTACGCAGCTGTCCGTCCACATTCACAGGGGCCCTCGTTAGGATGGATCCCACGCTGCTGCTGCTGCTGCCCCCAGCTGCCCCCTCCAGGGCTGAGGGCAGTGAGCGAAAGAGGCTGCCGGACCGCTGCAGCCGGCCTGACTCTGAGACGCGTGGCTGCGTCGAGTCTGGTCGGGCCGGCGACGAGGTCGGCATCGGTGGTTCCAGCCCCCCTGCCTCCGACACACGGGGCGGTGGGGCGTGAGGCGAAAAGCCTGGCTCAGATGAGCGCGCACTCGTGCTGGAATCGCAGTGCGCCGGACCCGGGGGCCGAGGCGGCAGGACGGGCTTGGCTGCAAAGATGGCCTGCAGCTGCCCCGCCACATTGCTGCCCACGCTGAAGGCCAGCTCCATAAGGCTGTCCAGGAACTGAGCGTATGTGAGGCCTTCGTAGTCATCAGTCTTGGCTGTGGCGTACGTGATGCCCACGGCCATGAGGGAAAGCGGGCCTGGGCGATGAACAGGCAGAGGGCGCCAGTCACAGGTCAGGCATGATGAGGAAATGGTCCGAGCTGTGGCATGTGGATAGCACTCGGAATCAACCGGTTAGGCACGCTAAGCGAGCTGGACAAAGCTCACCCTGAGGCTCAACCAATCTCAGGTCCTTGCACAGGTTCATGAAGCCAGCAGTGGACATGGTGGGGCCCTGCATGTTGTGCATGTCGCTGGGACGCATGCTGCTGTTGCCGCAGTAGCTTAGGAACGCTGAGCGCAGCTCCAGGGTGTCATTCACGCACACGCTGGCCTTGCCACTTGCGTGCAGCTCGAACACATGGCAGGTGTTGGATGCAGCTGCCTGCTGCTGTGCTTCGCGTGCTGGGGGCTGCGATGACTTGACGCTCAGTCGCCGTGCACGTGGGTGCACCTTGGGCGCATCATGTGAGGACGGGGCTGCGGGAGGCGGGGGCGCTGGCTCAGTCTCATAAGCCATGCTGCACTATAAGGCTGCTGCTGGTGCTGCCAGAAAGCGACGCAAAGGCAGCGTTCCACAGCCCGCAATGATGTGCTGTGCTGCACTGCTGTCGCCGGGGCACTCTGAATGACCCTGTTGCGGCAGGTTGTGCGTTGGTGAGGGCTCCCTCGCGGGAGAAAGGAAGGCTTATTGCTGTCTTGTGCGCGTTTTCGGCATGCGCTATCGAGCAGCGCCGTGGGGCGCCTGCATGCGAGTGTTCGAACGAACTGTGCCAACCGGCGCTCCACTTGGAAAGAACGGCGCCGAAGGTAGTGATGCCACAATCAATGTCAGTACGGTGCTGCGCTCCTAGACACACACCTTGGGGCAAGTGTGGCACCTCGAAGGGATGGGGCCCGCTATGGGATATGCAGCACGGTGCATGACACGTTACAACCCCTCCTGCATCGATTCGGGAAACTGATATATTCACATACGAAACAAACTCGTAAATAATTTTACATGAAATTATTAATAATTTCACCTCATCCACACTTCAAGTATTGGCTATGCAGTTTCGCAATCCCAATGTTCCCATCTCGCGCGGCGCATGCTGAAGCGCCTGCCTGCGGCCTTCCTCCACGTTTGCCATCGCATCCAACCTGTATCGTCTTTAGCTGAGCAGTCCACGCTCAGCAGAGCCGCGTCGTTCTTTGCAGGCGCCCCCAGCTTCGCACCTTGCTTCAGCTTGGCCGGTCCGCGCGCGTTCAACACGCACAGCAAGCCGATGGCTGCGCCAGTGCTGTCGTTCTGGGACAAGAACCCTCCCTTGGCGGCGGGGGCGGCCGCCAAGGTCGCAGCCTTGGCGCTTGAGTTCAAGGCCGATCCCAAGGGCAACAAGGACACGCAGCAAGTCCTGACAGTGGCATCGGGGTAAGGCGCACCGCCAGCACACTGCTGCTCCTCTCACGCAACGAGCAGCGGCTGATCTGTCATCTGCAATGCGCGCAGCGACCAGTTCGTCGGCACGCCGCTCATCCTGCGCTACATCGCGCGCTCCGCCGATGCGTCGCTCAAGCTGTATGGCACGGACGCGCTGGGCGCGACCCAGGCAAGTTCATCTGACGTGTTTCCGTGGCGGCTTGCTGCACAGCACGGTCTTGGAGCGCCCGTACTCACATGCCTGCACCTGCCTTGCATGCAGATCGACTATTGGCTGGAGTATGCTTGCAACAACGTCGTGGCGGGTGCCAACTTTGAGGCAGTCTGCAACGGCATCAATGACTACCTGGCGCTGCGCACCTACGTCATTGGCCACAACCTGACCGTGGCTGATCTGGCGCTGTGGGGCCAGCTGCAGGGTGAGGCACTGCTGCGCATGGGCATGGGAGCAGCAGACAGCAGTGTTTGGCTGCAGCACTGGCTTTGCGCCTGGCCAACAGCTTCCATCCTAACTAAGGCTGCATCCCTGCTTCTGCTTTCGCTGTGCTTCTACAGCCGGTACCATGTGGAAGAAGGTGCAGAACGGTGGCAAGGTGCCCTACCTGTCGCGCTGGTACGAGACCGTCTCCAAGCGCCCCGAGTGCATTGCTGCCGTTGACCAGCTGGACCTCAACGCGGCCAAGCGCAAGGCGGCCGCAGCTGGCGACAGCGTTGAGTCTAAGAAGGGCGGTGGCGGTGAGTGCAGCAGGATTCGTAGTGCCTGCCTTGCCTGTTGCCCAAAGCTCAGCCTTTCAGCCGGTCTCGCTCCTTCAGCACACAGGACATGATTGTGGGTGCCTGCAGCGCTCTTCACTCGCCGTTTTACCCTCTTTCTCTATGTTGTGCACGCAGACACCGGCTCCTTTGACGTCGGCCTGCCAGGCGCGGAGCTGGGCAAGGTTGTCACCCGCTTTCCCCCCGAGCCCTCGGGCTACCTGCACATCGGCCACGCTAAGGCCGCGCTGCTCAACCAGCACTTTGCTGACATGTACAAGGGCAAGCTGATTGTGCGCTTTGACGACACCAACCCCAGCAAGGAGAAGGATGAGTTTGTGGAGAACATTCTGAAGGACATCAAGGACCTGGGCCTGCGCTACGACCGCCTGACATATACCTCGGACTATTTCCCACAGGTGTGTGCGCAGAAGGGGATTTGAAGTACTTCATGGGTGAGAGCAGCCGGAGTGGCCTGCAGCGACGCTGGGGCAGTGCACCACTGACTTCATGAAATAGCATGCAAATTTCTGGCCGTTACCTCAACCTGCCATGTCATACTGCTGCAATTGGCGCGCTGCGCAGTTGGTGGAGATTGGCGAGAAGCTGATCCGCAGCGGCGTCCTGTACTGTGACAACACGCCAGTCGACCAGATGCGCGACGAGCGCATCAAGTGCATCGAGTCCAAGTGCCGCAACCGCAGCGTCGAGGAGAACCTGCGCGTGTGGGAGGAAATGAAGAAGGGCTCCGAGGAGGGTCAGCAGAACGCCGTGCGCTTCAAGCTCAACATGAAGGTGAGGCCATTGGATGAACGGACTGTCTGGGTGACGATGCTAGGAATGGTGCTGAGCCTGATTGCTAGATATGGATGGATGCTCCTGCGCAATGATGTGACGGACGAGACGGACACTGCAGAGTTTGGCTGCTCCCGTTGTCCTTGCTGCTGCTGCTGCTGCCACATTGGACTGACGCCTGGCAAAGGCATTCGCCGGTTACTGGCTGTTGCGGGCCGCTGCGTGCGCGAGTGCGCTGCGGCCTGCCTCAGCTGGCATGCGCCGATGAATTTGATTTGACTTGCCAGGCACATTAACCCGTGCAGCTGGGTGAGCGCCATGACCAACTCAATGATTGGTAGCTCAATAGCTAGCCCAACAGACCCCAAGCAATATGCTGTCCGCCTGTGTTCACTGCTTGCTTCTTTATCCTGCCAGGACCTGCCTGCTGGCCGTGTTATAGGCACTGTCCCTTGTTCCTGTTTTTCCTTTTATCTCTGTGACAGGCTGCTGTGCTGATGTGCGCTGACCCGCACTGCTTGTCTGCCCTGTGCACGGCCGCAGAGCGAGAACGGCTGCATGCGCGACCCCGTCGCCTTCCGCTGCAACATGTCGCACCACTGGAGGACCGGCACCAAGTACAAGGTGATTCACGCAGGGCAGGGGTTAAAACTGGCCACCTTCAAGGCCTGACGGCCGGCTGCTACTGCCAGGGGGGTGGGAGGTTCTGCTTAGTGATTTGGCATTTGGTTTGTTTGAGGGGCATGGGCTGTGGGTTTCATGCTGCATGCTGCACACCCTGGCAAAAAGCAGAGGCTGGTGAATTCTCGTGAGCTGGCCTCTCGTCACGCACAGGCACATTACACTCAGGGGCTTGTTCTGGGTAAGCTGTGTGAAGAAAAAGTGATCACAAGCTCAATCTTCGGCTCCACATCTCACTCCTTACAGGCAACACTTGCTCATGATCACGCACTGCCCCACTGGCACTGTGGTGCCTGCTGCTTGTTTGTTGCCCCGCCCTGCTGTGTCCTCTCCTGAGTTCTGTGTTGCAGCTGTGCCCGCAGGCTGCTGCTGTGTTGTTTTGCTTCTAACAAGCTGCTGTGTCCACTGGCCTGTGCTTCACCGTAGATGTACCCTACCTATGACTTTGCGTGCCCCTTTGTCGACGCGTTCGAGGGCGTGACGCACGCCCTGCGAACCAGCGAGTACAAGGTGAGGCAGGCTGAACAAGTGGGAGTGCCACAACGCGCAAAGAGAACATGATTAAGCGGAGGGCACAGCTCCACTGGCAGCTGATTGGTGGACAAGGCGTGCACTGCCATCAGCCCTTGTCAGCGCGTCAACATGATGCTTAGCTGGTACCTGCACTCACTGTGCCTGGTTTGATACACAGCCCGGCGCATGTACTGAGCCGGTCCTGTGTCTTATGCCTGTGCAGGATCGCGAGGAGCAGTATTACTGGATCCTCAAGCAGATTCAGAAGGTGTGGCCCAACCTGCCCAACGTCCACATCTGGGACTACTCGAGGTGAGCAGCTGTCTGACCAGACTCCGGCCCTTGCATACGTGCCATTACTGATGCGCAAGGGCCACTGCTGCTCTGAGATCGGCGGCGCTGATGCAGGCCCCTTCCTCTCCTCTGATTGTGCGGCTATGATGAAACACGTATTTTCTCCGACACCTTGCTGACGATTAAACAACGTCTCTCCTACTCATACTGAGCCCACATCAGCCAAGCATCAGCACGGCAGCATGACTGCCTCTGCACTCAGCAACATGCATGATGCACCTGGCTGTCTGGCTGTGAAGAAACGTATTGTCCGATGCCTGTCAGTTGACGATTAACCAACGTCTCTCCTACTCATACCGAGCCTTCCGCCAATACCTGCATCGCTGGCCATCAGCCTGTGCACCTACTGCTCCGGCCTCACCTGGCTGGGGATCAGAACACGAGCACCCCACCACCACATCTGCCTTGCATGCAAGCCTGCTCACCCTGATGTGCCCTTGCTCCGCCCCCACTGCAGGCTGAACTTTGTCAACACCGTGTTGTCAAAGCGCAAGCTAACGTGGTTTGTCGAGACCAAGCGTGTGGAGGGCTGGAACGATCCCCGCATGCCCACGGTGCAGGGTATCCTGCGCCGCGGCCTCAAGATTGACTCTCTCAAGGAGTTCATCCTGTCACAGGGCGCCTCCAGGAACGTGACCTACCAGGAGTGGGACAAGATCTGGACCATCAACAAGAAAAACATTGACCCAGTCTGCCCGCGACACACGGCAATTGACGCCGAGGCGCGCGTGCCTGTGACGCTGTCGGGTGGGCCGAGCGAGGTTGAGGCGGTGACGGTGCCTCGCCACAAGAAGTACGCGCCCGCCGGCAAGAAGTCGCAGCTGCGCCTGAACCGCGTGTGGCTGGAGCAGGTGGACGCCAAGGAGGTCAAGGAGGGTGAGGAGGTGACGCTCATGGACTGGGGCAACTGCATCATTCGCAAGATCCACACCAACGTCGCGACCGGCGCCGTCACGGGCATCGACGCCGATCTGCACCTGGCCGGTGACTTCAAGACGACACGGCTCAAGCTGACGTGGCTGGCTCAGGTGGAGGAGCTGGTGGAGCTGCAGCTGTGCGAGTTTGACCACCTGATCAACAAGAAGAAGGTGGAGGAGGACGACGACTTCATGACGGTTGTCAACGACTACACGCGCTACGACAAGGTTGCGCACGGTGAGGCGGGGCGGCATTGCATGGTGGTGCAGAGGTGCATGATGGGCAGCCCTGGCTGTCCTTGTCTGTCAGCAACAGCAGATGCGCAAAGGGCAAGCTTTGTTCCACAGAGCCTGTGGCTGATGCCTATGCGCCATGTACTGCCCCGCAGGTGACGTCAACATGCGCACGCTGCAGAAGGGTGATATCATCCAGCTGGAGCGCAAGGGTTACTACGTCGTTGACGAGCCCCTGACCAAGCCCGGCAAGCCCATCGTGCTGTTCAACATTCCCGATGGCCGTGAGCGCAAGGGTGCGTTCCCCGGCGCCCCCGCTGCAGCTGCCAACGGCAGCAAGTGAGCTGAAGCAGTGGCGGTGTGACCCGCCCTGTTGTGTGAAGCCACCCCTTGCTCCAATGGCAACTGTGTTTATCTCTGTATTCTGCCATGTCTGATCTCTCGCTTCGTCCAGTGTTCAATGCAATGCGCTTTTTGTTCAACACCCATTGTTTTGGCAGCACTGTTGGCTTTTTTTTGTTGGTGCATATGCATGGGCAGGAGCCAAGGTAACTGCTGGTCTGACTTGATTGCGAAGAGCAGAAGCTGCAGCTGGTTGCCAGGTTGCAGTGGCGATGAATAAACCTACCTCGGTGCTGGCAGGGTTCCAAGGCCTGGCTGATCAAAAAGCTGCTTCACAAATGCCAAGAGGGCAGAACATAGGCATTCCTACAAAGCAGATGCAGCGCAGCGGACAAGCTACAATCATCAGTGGTGTTCAATCAGAGGTCAGCAATATAACTGCCTAGCTGCAGAAGAGCCGCCAGTGCGGTGTTTTGCAATTAAGAAACAGACTGGTGCTACGCTCTATCAGCAGTCTGCCGTGAGCAGTTCGGCGGCGATGCCTTCACTCCAAGAGTGGCACCTCGCCCTTTGTCACGGCTTATTTCCTGAACCACCAACCGGCTGGCTTGCCGCAGGTGCTGCAGCAGCAGCAGCAGCTACAGCGGCGGCCGTGAGGTCCGTGAGACTGGTATGCATGCGCGCCTTGCGTGCGTTCCAAGGGTCGGGCGCTCGGCGCGGGTGGTGCTCGGACGTGAGCGGCCATCGCGGCCGCACCTCCACCCACTCCTGCGCAGCAGCAGCAGCGTTGCATTCTGCGCCCTGGTCAGAAGTAGACTGAGTAGCAGGTCCTGTGGGCCCTGACGCCGCCGCATTCCCTGAAGGACCATCGGGACTGGGACCACTTGGCGTTGAGTTGCCAGGCTGCTGTGTTGCCTCGGCGTGAGCGGGCTGAGGCGCAGGGGAGGTCGTGGGCTCCAGCGGCGGCGCTGGGTGCTCCATCAACCCCAGCTTCAGCCTGTGCAGCACACCACAGGTTGCGGGGGCGGGACAGGTCAGGCAGTGCAGTGCGTACAGGCAGGACGGCACAACGGCAACCATGAACCCTGGTGGCAGCAGGTTGGTTATTTACCTATTCATAGAGAAGAGCAAACCATCAATGGGACAAGTCTCCAACAGCACCACAACTGCCTTTGCTGCAAGGCGGGCAGGTGAAGTGTGAGGGCAGGTGTGACTCACCGCTCGATGCCTGCCCAGGCAATCATGACGCCATTGTCGGTGCACCAGCGGGGAGGGGGCATCACCAGGGATAGCCCCTCGCTGGCAGCCAGGTCGTTCAGCTGTGCCCGGATGTACTGGTTGGATGCCACGCCACCCGCGACCACCAAGGAGCTGCAGGCAACAGCATCAACATCAGCAACAGCATCAGCGTCAGGATCAGCACTGCTGAGTGCCCTACATGGTGTTGGTGATGAGGGGAGGACATGTGCAGCCTGCACAAAAGCCCTGACAGGCCATGTTCCACCTGTACAAACTCGTTGAGGCAGCTGGGGCCTCGACAGACATGTGCCGTCTGCTGTCGCACCTTAGGTCAGGCACCACCTCTCTCGCCCACTTGACACCCCGCTTCACACGCTCGGTGAGGTGCAGGCAGGCGACGTACTGAAAGGACGCAGCGATGTCTGCCTTGACCTGCACGGGGGCAATTGCAAAACGGAAAAGTGTGTTGAAGCAAAGGTGCATCTTGCCTCCCGGCAGTGGTGATGAAATGTTTTGTGCAAGTGGCATTGTAGCGGATGGGTTCGGGGAGATGAGGTGCAGGCAGGCAGCGTACTGGAAGGACGCAGCAATGTCTGTCTTGACCTGCACATGGACCTTGCAGATACAAATGGAAAAGGGTGTTTGAGCAAAGGTGCATCCTGCCTGCAGGCAGTGGTGATGACACTTTATGTGCAAGTGGCATTAAAGCGGATGGGTGAGGGGGGCAGATGCACAAGTGCGCCAAGCACGCAAGGGGGGAGGGCGCTGGGGTGCAAGGGTTGCTGAGGCAGCACCCTTGAGCGCATGAGATCAAACCTCACGAGCAGATGCACGCGGGAATACAAAGCAGGTCCCAGGAGGCATATTACGAGGCAGGTGCACATGAAGGCGTAAAGCCAATGCATACCCAGTGAGCGTGCATCTGCTCGGAGGCCGTACCCAGGCATGGCAGTAGGTACACCACACCCTCCTACCCCCACGCTTGTTGCATGCTTGCGCAGTTACCTGTAGCCCTTACCTGCATGGGAACCCCACCCCACCTTGCGCTTTGGAAGGGGTTACTGATACACTCCTCAGGAAATCCACACCTATGCCTTTCGTGTTCTCTTACCTTCCCTAAAACAAACCACTCAGCGCACCTGAATGGGCAATGGGCATGCGCCGTCGCCAGTGGGCGGGGCACTCGTAGACGCTGCTCCTCCACCACCTGCTTGCTGTTGCTGTTGCTGCAGCTGTTGCAGTTGTTGCTGCTGTTGCTCCCGCACAGCCTGCTCGATTGACAGGCGCACCGACGTCTTGAGCCCCGCGTAGCTGAAGTCGCAGGTCGCGTGCTTGCGCATGGGCACTGCAAACTTGTACGCCTGATGGTTGGCAGGGCAGGGATGACAGGGCAGGGGCAGCTTGGCAAACACGATCATGGAGGCAAACAAAGGCAAAGGGAGCTTGTTGACCTTGGTGGCTTGCATCCATCGCTGCTGCGAAGCCAGACATAGCTATACAAAAGGGATATACATAGCTATACACAAGCGCAGCGGCAGCTACAAACACAGCCGCAGCTGCACTTGCCTGTGGGTCGCCCTGTCTTGCCTGCACCCCGCAACCATGCTGCACTCGCCTGTAGGTTGCCCTACCTTACCCAGCACTGCACTTGCCTGTGGGTTGCCCTTCACTGCACTTGCCTGTGGGTTGCCCTGTCTTGCCAGGGCCTCGAGGGCGGCGCCGCCGTTAGGTTTCAGGTCCAGGCCCAGCATGCGCGCGATCTTGTCGTACGCCTCGCCTGACGGGCAGGACAAGTGTGTCGGCTGTGTGGCATATCATATGCTGCATGTGGCAAGGGAAAGCAAACGGCTCTGCAAGCAAGCGCCTGTAGCAGTTCACTGCTACAGCATTCAGTCAAAAGCATACTACAGAGTACATTACCCTGCAAGAGGTACCCACAATTAATATTATTATTATTCTGCGACAGGTGAGGCCTGCGAGGGCAAGCGGGCGTTCCTTTGCCACCTCGAGCCACCCATAGCCACGCGCTCCGCTTCCACCCTGCCACGGTACTCCTAGCACGCCGCCCAAAGTTGTGCCTAACTGCATACGTTCCTGAAAAAGCTCATAGGTCTGTCCCAGCTTCACAGGCCTACGCCCATTGTACCGGATTCAGCGCCTCGTCCAACGTCGTGCCCAGCTGCATGTACTGCCCGACGCCCCTGGCCCACCCCANCCCCCGGACCCCTCCTCCTGCACCTTACCTAGTGCATCGTCCAACGTCGTGCCCAGCTGCATGTATTGTCCGACGCCCCGCACCAGCAGCAGCAGGTTGTGCCCCCCTGACACCAACAGGCACAGGAACGGAAACTCCGCAGCCTCCCGACCCCCGGGCACCATAACCTGGCCGGGAGTGCCGAGCACCACTGCCGCTGCGCCGCCGCTGGCTGTGGTGGTTGTGGTTGTGGTTGTGGTGCTTGTGGCGGTTGTGGCGGTGCCGTTGCTGCCGCTGGTGCTGCTGCCGGTGCTGCTGTTGGCAGCGACGGCGGTGGCCGCCCCCTCGCCCCGGGTGCAGTCTATGACGGGCACAGTGGTGGCAGCGGCTGCGGGCGGCAGCCTTGCGACAAGTGCGTGTCCCTCCATGTGGTGTACGCCTAAGAGCGGAAGGTTGTGATGCCTCGACAGCTGACGTGCCTTGGAGACGCCAACCTGCATGGACAGGTGGTTGGGTGGAGGTGAGATGCCAGGGCTTGGCTCAAGGTGAAGAAGGGGAGGTGGTCACAAGGGGGCAGGTGGTTGGGG
>JAWZTI010000443.1:11786-29104 GCA_039880955.1 Chlamydomonas urium
GGTGCCCTGCTTGCGGGGAAGGCCTTCGAGCCACTTTCGGTCATGAGCCTGTAAATCCTGGCCCATTTGGGACAGGGGTTGTATGCGCCCTCGCGGCGCCCTAAACAACTGTAAAACACACCAGCATTACTGGTTGTGATCACATGTCTGTGAATCATGGTTCACAGCAGCTGCAGCTGCAGGAGAGTGAGCTGTAGTGCAGCCAGAAGGGGCATCTCAGATGGCCCATCCATGTGTCGGCCTATTTAGCTTGCGCACACGCTCTCACTTGCACAGTACTGCACCTGCTCAACAACATCTTAAGAACTTGGAGTTTTACAGAGAGACACAGAGAAAAACAATCTGTGGTGATGCCATTGGCTGCACCGATGCTCCCCATACTTTACTCAACGGCCTAATGAGGCTAGTTGGCTGATGGATGTCAACTCCGTAGGGTAGACTAGGCTGGCGGCGGTTGACTGCTCATAGTCATGGTACTCCGCCCTTGTTCCATCCTCTTCAGTAATGGCGGTAATGGCGGGCTGAGCCAAGGCAGGGCAGCGCCTTCCAGTACTGCAGTACTGCAGCTGCCACCTGTTTCCTTGCAAGGTTTGCCTGCAGAGCACACCTCTCCTGAAATTATGATCTTTCTTTCTTTTGAATGCTAGCAGTGATGGTCTATCATGCTGCAGCTATGTTAGGCAGCTGAGCTGAGGGCGTGCGGCGATGCGCCCTGCACACACGTGCAACTGCCGCTCACTTCCTTCATACGACTGGCAATCAGGCCCACTCCATAAAGCGCTACCCAGCAAGATCTGCAGGGACAACTGTCCAACGAGTAGCAAAACAGTGGTTCCTGCGGCTTGCAAGCCCCCTGCAGCTGCTCATTTTGGTGGAGATGCTGCAACCGCGGTGGTGCCAGCTGCCGCTCCTGCCGCGGCCCCCATGCCTGTGTCCACATAGTACGGCGGCTTGTTCAGGTTGACTCCAAACTGCGGGGCAATGACAGCAGGGGCGGCAGCACGTAATGCTAAGTTGAGTACGGCGGCTTATTGAGGTTGACGTAAAAAGCAGGGCATTGACATCAGGGGCAACAGCAAGCGATGCTGAGGACAGTATGGCAGCAGGTTCAGGCTATTTTCAAGGTGACGCCAAATTGCGGGGCGGCGGCAGCAGGCAGCAGGCAATGGCCCGTACTTTGTGGTGCTCCGTAGCCCCAGCTGCCTGTCTGTCCATTTCGTGCCACTACCCTCCTATGTTTTCCCCCTGCTCCAGATGTGACGGCTGCCTGTAGCGCCCTCTGTCTGTTATGGCGCGCTCACCTCCCTGAGCGCCTTCGCCATGTCATCGGGCGTGAGCACGCGCTTCTCCTTGAACCCTCCCTGCTTCAGCTGACGCTTTGTTGCTGAATTCAGCCGCGCCTTGCATATCCTGTCGAGTCAAGCGGAGAGGCGTTCACAGGGAGGAGAATGTGAGGGATTGGGGAAGCAGTGGAATGGAACACCACACGACTGCTTCAGCTGACGTTTTGTTGCAGAGTTGCATATCCTATTGGGCAAAGGAGGCAAAGTGCAAGCGTTGACAGAGCAATGGGACTTATGAAATCACTCCAGCTGCGCTTGCTGCTTGCCCCGGAAAGTGCCACTTACACTGGTGCCCACAGACACACATTTCCTGCCACTGCTCCACCCCAGCTACAGTTCCTAATTGCTGTGATTCGTGCACGTGCACCACTCCTGCTGTAAGGCACTGCCCTGCTAGGATGACCGGCTGCACAAACCCTGCCACTCTACCCAGCTACAGTTACTCACTGCAGCGAGTCATGCACCACTTCCGCTATAAAGCGCTGCCCTGCTAGGCTGACCAGCCGCACGCTGCGAGCAGGGGCATGCAAAGGGTGCAGGTGAAGGCAGCAGCAGTGGCAGCCTGGGCAAAGACGTAATCTTTGGCGCGGTGTTTGGGTTGTCAGGCTGTCACACAATAAGGCAAGAATAGATGAAACCATCAGTAAGAGGCATTACATAAATCCCATCCACAACGTCCTATGCTGTTGCCCAGCCCCGCGCAAGACGTCAGGCGCAAGGCGGCCACGCAATGTGGGTTATCGAGCTGTCGCACACTGGCAGCGTCTGGCGTTGCATCTCGAAGATCCGTCTGCAAGCTACACTACTCCGTCTGCAGGTGGCACTCACACGCGTGGATCCGTGCAGTTCTGGCCATTCTTGCGCAGGATATACTGTGTAAGCTGGTCTGGGATCTGCAGCAGGACAGGATGGAGCAGACGACGAACACTTGGTGATGACAATGCATTGTCACCATGTGCGGATGCAGATGACAACCTGTTCTGAGCCCGCCTGCATTTCTTGGGTGCGTGCACGGATGGTGCATGGATGTGTGCCTGTCTTAGGGCCTATCTGCTGTGTCTAAGCATTTCTGGCAACTGGTGTCAGCCCATGCGCTTTGCTGAACGCATGGGTCACGGAAGCAATGCAATTCTGCATGACACCTCGTGCTGCCCTGCTGAAGCAGCGTGCTAAATCCACCCTGTAGCGTTTGCGTTACCATGGTACACACACCATGCAACAGGAGAGCCATGCATCGCTTGCCATCATGCCCAGGTGCCTGCTGAATGGGGCTCTCACCAAGGGTGGCTGCTCCTCAAGCTGCTGCACCAGCTGCTTGGTGCCCTCCGGCAGCGACATCCGCAGATGGGATGTGCGCCGTCAAGCACCTGCTGCCGCTGCTGCGCTTGTGCCTTGAACGTGCTCGGGTTTTGCACCTCGCCCAAAGCGATTGGCTTCAAGTGTAGCCACGCTCGTTCAATAAACAGAGCATTGATGGCTCTCACGACGCTCAAGCTGCGTGGCAAAAGTGTGCGCCCAGAAGGTAACGCTCAAGCATTTGGGGCAGCCCTTAGGCTCGCCACAGCAGCATCAGGGAAGCGCTGCAGCATGCCGCGTGCGCTGCAGCTGCTGGTGCTGGCCGCCGCGGGGCTAGCAGCCCCCGCGCTGGTGTCGACCTGGATCGAAGACGCCCAGACTCGCTCGCTCATCGCCACAGCAGCCCTGGTCTCGGTCGTCGGCTTCCTGGCCACAGCATGGCTCGTACCCCAGGTCCGCTGCGTACGGCGTGGGAATCCCGAGCCGGTTTGAGCATGCAACCCCACATGAGGTGTCCAATTGCACATGCAGCAACAGCTGAGGGCCTTGGCGACCCTGACACGCCTGCCCGCCACGCCGCGCCGCACCATCGTGCGCGCAGGTCGCAGGGAAGACCATGGCGCGCGGCATCTGCGGCAAGGATCTGAACAAGAAGGGCACACCTGCAGGTGACATTCCCATCCCGGAGTCAGCTGGCCTGGCGGTGGGCTGCGTCTTCCTGCTGTGCGTGATATGCTTTGAGCAGCTGCACTACTATGACATCGGCTCGCTGGTGCAGTGGGTGCTGGGAGGCTTCACAGGTGAGAGCAGCTGCGTCGTGAAGGTGTTGGCAGGGCTCGGGCGGTGTATGGTTGGCTGTTTCGAGCAGTGTGGCAGTGTGTGCTGGGAAGCTTCAACGGTGGGCTCCTGTGTCAAGGGGCTGGCAGGGTGCATGCGATGTAAGGTTTCGTTGGGCTGTTTTAGTAGTGGGTGCAGACAAGCGGCTGAGGAAGGCGCTGACAGGGCTTGACAGGTGCAGGGTGTGTTCATTGTGGAGTGCAGCTTCGTTGTTTCAGGCATTGGCTTGCTGGCGCAGTATGAGTCATGGACCTCCATGTATCGCACCACCATCACGACATACACCTTTCGCCATGCCCTTCTACAGGTGACAGCCCAAAGCTGGAGACCATTCCCGACTCATGGCTGGTCGACTACAACGCAGCACTTGCTACGATAGGCTTCATGATGTTCCTAGGGTTTGCGGACGATGTGCTGGACATCAGGTGTGTTGCATGTGATGAATTATGCTAGCTTGTCGGCACAGGGGCAGTGGGTGAGCAAAGGGGTGGGTGGGAGTAGTAGTAGTTGTATTTGTTACAGCTGTTTTGAAGCACCGCGGGGGCGCATACAACCCCTGTCCCCAATGGGCCAGGACCTACAGGGGTGCTGCAGCTTGCCGCCATCAGCAGCTGGTGCGTGTAGGGTTCGCGGGTGATGTGCTGGACATCAGGTGTCTTGCCAGTTTTAACTCATCGCTGGAAGATAGTCAGCACTGGCTAAATACATGGGCAGTGGGTTAGGAAGCGGGTGCATGATTGGAAGAGCTTTATGCTGTTGAGTGCTGGTTCATGTAAAATTTGCGGGCGATGCCTCCCGCGGCTCCTTTCACCGCTTCTGCTTCCTCACTGCTTTCACCCGCTGCTGCTTCAGCACCTGCCCGCTGCTGCTGATTCACTCACCTGCGCCTGCTTTCTCACACACCCGCTGCTGCACTCCCACCCGCAGATGGCGTGTGAAGCTCATCCTGCCCCTGTTTGCGGCGTTGCCTCTGCTGGTTGCATATTCTGGCGGTACGGGCATCGCACTGCCTAAGCCGCTGGTGTCATTGCTGGGGCTGTCCAGCAGCTACCTGGAGTTGGGTCTGCTATACAAGGTGTGGGGTGGAGGGTGTGGGGAGAGGCTGTGACCTTGTTGAATGCTGGGTGGCAACGGAGCGGCAAGGTGCGGGGAAGGCGCCCGCTGGGGTAGGCACTGGATGCGCTGTCCTCTTTGTCGCAAGCTGGTTTGACATCAGGCTGTGCTGATGTTTTTATCGGATCTTTTGGAGCTCATCGGGGTAGATGCCTCCCCTTCCTTGTCTTACTCTGCCCATGCATCACTACCTTGCATTCGGCCGACTTCTCCTGGGTCAGTCTGCCTTCAGGCCCCACCCAGATGGCTCACTGCTCTTTGGCTCACTGCTCTTTGACACACTGCTCTTTGGCACACTGCTCTTTGACCCACTGCTCTTTGGCTCACTGCTCTATGACTCAATGCTCTTTGGCTCACTGCTCTTTGGCTCACCAATATTTTGGTATCATGCCATGCACTGCATCCAGGTGTACATGGTGATGCTTACCATCTTCTGCACCAACTCCATCAACATTCTGGCGGGTGTGAACGGCCTGGAGGCGGGGCAGGTATGAACGGTGTGGACGGCTTCAGGGTTTGCTGTGATTTAGTTGTGTGAGGGGCACGTCACAGGGGACACGCATTGTTAGGGACAGGTATGAAGGGTGTCAAGAAAAAAGGCTCAGGAGGGCGATGCGTTGCCTCAAAGTGTCAAACTTCCATGCTGTCAGTGACGCCATGGTGGCATGACGTTCACACATGCTGCCATGCTGCCATGATTTCATAATGCGATGATGCTATAATTTCGCTGCTGCTGCCTGGCTTGCCCCAAATAACGCCATTTGCAAGTGGTCTGCAAGGCTGGAAGCATAAGTCACACGTTCTTATTCTTTCCCCCCTGACCCACCATTTGCACCTGCTTCAACAGACGTTCATCATTGCCTGCGCCATACTTGCGGACGACCTGATGTCCATCGCGAGCCACGCGGCAGGTTGGGTGCCAGGTCACACAGTGCTACTTTGCCCCCTGACACCCTCAGTGCATNCCCCCACCCTGCCATGGACAGACGTTCATCATTGCCTGTGCCATGCTCACACACAACCTGATGTCCATCGCGAGCCACGCGTCGGGTGCCGTGCGCGACTCACACCTCTTCTCTGCCTACCTGGTTCTTCCGCTGGCGGGGTGCACGCTTGGCCTGCTGGTGCACAACTGGTGAGTGGAAGGTACTTTGGTCAGCAGTTACGGTAAATAGGCAATTTCATGCATTTGCATTTTGTTTGTTTCAACGGTCGACACAGGAAGATTTTCACTGCCCTCCGCTTGCGGGGTGCATGCGGGTATGCAACCAATCAGCAGGACAGAGCTTTCTTCACCTTATCACCGTGCCCCTCTTGATGGGATGGAACTTCTCTCACCGTCCCACCTGCCGTACCCCTCTGTTCGGGGTGCCCCGGTGTGTGCAGGTACCCCTCTCGCGTGTTTGTGGGTGACACCTTCACCTACTTTGCCGGCATGACGATCGCAGTGGCTGGCATCCTGGGGCACTTTAGCGAGACGTTGCTGTTCTTCCTGGTGCCACAGGCGGGTGGAGGACTCGGGGCAGACACATGAAAGACTTGGAATTCTGGGAGGGATCCAGGCGCATGACGCTGCAGCTGAATACCTTCGGGGGGTCGCACATTCGTAGATCCTTGACGAGCATTACCAGCCATCATTGCTGCATGGGTGTGTTTAGCTTGTATGCACCACACTCATGACGGCATTCTTCACTCAACATATCCATGGTCCCTGTTGCTTGTGCAGATCTTCAACTTTGTCTACTCTCTGCCTCAGCTGTTCAAGATTGTGCCCTGCCCACGCCACCGCCTGCCAGTGTTTGACCCCAAGGTGCGGTTGTTGGTTCCTGAGGCAAGGGTGGGAAGCAGGCCTCAGGACAGGCAGATGGGATGGATAGGAAGGGCGGTCCGCTGAAGAAGGGTGCATAGGTGGACGCCTGAATCTCACTTCTTCCTGCAGTTCTCAATGGCAGTGTAAGGTCGTTATAAGGTCGTGTCAGGACAGCGTGCTGCAACGCACACATCTTCATCCTTTAAGCATTTAGGCGCAGTGTGACCCAACCTCAAGGGTGAAGGTGAAGGTGACGCGCCCTGAGGCGTGGATCAAGGCGACGCTTTCAGTGGCGCGATGACAAACACCTGACCTCAACCTTACCGCGTTGTGTTTCCCCCGCTCCACAGACTGGGCTGCTGCGCCCCAAAGACCAGCCCGACTGGAACGTGGTGAACCTCACGCTGCAGCTGTTTGGGAACACGACGGAGAACGCGCTTTGCATACGCATCCTGGTCATGCAAGGGCTGTGCTGCCTGGCTGGGTTCCTAGTGCGCTGGGCGCTGACTGGCGTTTACAAGTAGTTGTTTCTTTCCATGTGTAGATGCTGAGAGAACGCTTTGCGCATGTTGGCTGTGGGAAGCGGGCCTCAGCTGCCCTTCAATGTCCTCTGATGCTTTGAGTCATCATTCGAATGGGCCGACCTGGGGAATCAGTCCCTCTTTGGCGTCCCAGTTTCAAGTGAAATGGTGCATGCCACATTGTGTTCACCTGTGATGCTGCAGACTTGAGCCCAACAAGTTGCCTTGCTTCCCACTTTGTTTTGCTCAGGAAGGTAGCTCGAAGAATACTGCGCCTGGGCATCAACTTGCACAATTGGCGCAAGCGATCGCGCATATCAGGGCCCACACTGCAAGAATTTTAGGGGGGCCTTTTCCCGGCACCTGATCGCTCTCTTGGCTCCGTGCGCTAGCACAAGCTCTTGAGCTGGCAAATACGCCCTGACCGCGCCCCAGACACATTGTGCAAGCGCAACAGGCTCGCGAAACGCTTCATTCCTCGTGTGCACACAGCTAAACTGCAGCGCCGAGGGCGCACACAGGCTGTGGCACGCTATAAAGCGCTGCTTTCAGGCTTACAAGCGCGTATTCTTACGCGTGCTGTCGAGCCCAGGCCCAAGCTGCATCTTGGGCGGGCGGAGTTACTCCTTGCGAGCCCTTCTCTCCCAGCTCCAGCGTAGCACCCGGATAGTGGTACAGACGACTGTGCAGTGCTCCTCTGCGTCGCTGCGTCGCAAGGGACGCGAACGGGCGCGCCGTGTGGCCCAGCCTTGCCACACACAAGTTCACTGGACGTGCTGCAGGCACCATCACCGCTCGCTGGCAGGTCTAAGCTACTCGACACCCTAACAACGCCGCAGCACGCCTGCAATCGCTCTTCTGTGCAGCCCGCTGTCTGTTTTCTCCTAAACGAGGTGAGTGCTCCCTCGACAGCCAGACGTCCCAAGTCCAGCCACAGCAGCGGTTCAGGCAGTGCCGGCAACGGCCTATCCGGCTGTCCGTGGCAGCAAGCGTGCGAATTTGACGCCTGCATTTCCAGTCCTGGCCACAGGCAGGCATGTGACACACTGAGCACTTCATGCTCAGCAGGCTGTTGTGAGCCACACAGGTGCCACCATGCACCAGCCACCACCGCTCACAGTGCTGCTTTATCCCTGCATGCTGCACAGGCCTTCCCAGTCCAACTGTACCATATCCTCTGGTCCGCGTGGACACCTTGGCAACAGACGGCACCTTCCGGCAGCTTGCCAGTGGTGGATGCCGCTGCCTGCTTATGGCGGCGGCAGTGGCAACACCGATTCCCAGCCCGTGCTAGCCATGGTGGCGCCTAGGCCGGTGCTGACAGCAGGATGCACACTGGGCCTCAAGGGACTGAGCCTTGGATCAGCCAATCCTCCGCACCCTTTGGTAGCCAGCTGCATCACCGCAGACACAGACACAGACGACGCGCTGAGCAGCGAGACACTGTGCAGCAGCAGCAGCAACAGCGGTGGCCTTGCAGGCGCGGCTGGCTGCTGCCCTGCCCGCTGCAGCAGCCCTTCCTCTCCGCCTCACACCAGCAGCGCAGGCAGTAGCATCGACGAACCCACATCATCAGAAACTTCCACCACCGCCACTGCCACGCCAGCACCCTGCGGCAGTCCTGCGCGGTCTGGGGGGCCATGCAGCCATGCAGCAGCGCAGCTCACGGGCTGCGGCTGCGATGAAAGCAGCGAGCAGGCCATGTCAGCATGCACGTTGCCTGTTGTTGGCCGCTCTCTGTGCACTGCTGGTGGCTGCCGGTTAAGGCTGCGGCCCAATGCGCACCCCCTTCCACCTCCACCACCTCCTCCTCGCCACTCCTTGACCACGGGCTATTCAGCTGGCGGCAGTTCTTGCCAACCGGGGCATCACATTGAGAACCCGTCGGGGAAAGGTGGGCATGCCAGGGACGCGGAGCGGCGCTTGCATGTGCCCTGCAGCAGCGACTGCAGCAGTGACGGTTGGTATGGCGGGGAGATTAGGAGTGAGGGCAGCGAGGGCTACACGACCAGCAGCATCCCTGGCAGCGAGGGCAGTGACGGCGAGTCCGAGAGCTGCTGCAGAGCTGTCATAGCTGTCGTGGGTGTCAAGCACGCTGGTAGCGCCGAGCGCACAGGCCCAAGCAACAGCAGCAGCAGCAGCAGCAGCAGCAGCAGCAGCAACAACAACAACAACAACAACAACAACAACAACAACAACAACAACAACAACAACAGCGGCAACAGCGGCAGTAGCAGCAACAACAGCGGCAACAGCGGCAGTAGCAGCAATAGCTGCACTGCGGTGGTCAACAGTGCTGCGCCTGCGTTGATGGTGCGCCGCAGCCCTATGGGCATCGTCAGCCCGGGAGGCACTGTCAGCTTTGTTGGCGGCATCAGCAGCACCCTGCTGCCAGTCCTGACACCGCCTCCGCCGCCTCCGCCGCCACCGCCACCATCGTACCCCAATGTCCACACCATCCACACTCGGCACAACGCCGGTCCTGCTGTTGTACCGCCGCCCTCCTCAACGGCGCCTTCAGCAGCGGCAAAGCTTGTCAGCAACCAACCAGCAGCTGCCAAGTCCATGCTGGAGTCAGACTCTGCATCCACGTCGGCCTCTGTATGGATGGACGCTGCAGCTGTGGACGCTGCAGCTGTGGACGCTGCAGCTGTGGACGCTGCAGCTGTGGACGCTGCAGCTGTGGACGCTGCAGCTGTGGACGCTGCAGCTGTGGACGCTGCAGCTGTGGACGCTGCAGCAGGGCTTGTTGCTGGTCAGGCGCGGGTTGCGCCTAGGGCCGTTATGTTTTGCGGAGCGGAGGCGTTGGGGGCTGGTGTTGCCACTGCAGGGGCCAGGCCGAAGCACTTGCCCACTTTCCCGGCAGGTGCTAAACCTGGGCAAGGCCATCGTCAGCCTGGGTATGCAATCAGCACCAGTGCTTTAGCACGTCAGGGTGCTGCAGTAGCTACCTTTATGCCGTCAGCTGCTGTCAGCCCATCGCCATCTGCAGTTGGTGTACTCGCAACGTCCGGCACAGCTGCCAGAACGCCCTTGCCAGCGACAGCGGTTAGCACGCTGTCCGGAGCAACTGGCAGCACATCAGCATTGGCAGTCGCCGCCTCGACCAGCAATACGCCTCTGCAGGCGGCTGCAGGCGCTGCAACCCTTACAACCGCTGCAGGCGCTGCAGCATCCACTACAGCTTCAGGCGCTACAGCGTCCGCTACAGCTGCCGGCGCTGCAGCATCTGTTGCAGCTGCATCGACTGCGCAGCGGCAGGGCCCAGTGGCAACCGCAGACTTGGAACGCTTCCTTATGCAGGTAAGGGTTTGGGGGACGCCCTACCTTCAAAGCCACCCTGGAGAGTTTCCGGCTTGCTTGTGCTTCCTGTGGCGCCCTGTGGACTGCACAGTGGCCTACCTGCTGAGTAGCAGAAGATGAGCATGCACGTTGCACTGCACGATGGGAGTGCATGTTCACTCTACAATCAAGATGCAAGGTCCCTCCGTGGCAACTTCACACTCTACTCCACACCCTGCATCCCAACCTTCACACTGCACAGGTCACACCGATGCTGCCCCTGGACAAACGGCTGCCCATCGCGGAGGCCATGCAGTGGCTGACGCTTAACGACCTGTGGCAGTCCTACCTGGAGCCCTCTTGTTATGGCAGGTGCGGCCAGGCTTCTTTAGAATTGTCTTCGTCGTATTATGTGAGTTCTGCATGTGCCTGTTATAATCAGAGCTCCTTGGTGCATGCCTTTTACAGTCACACTGTTGGTGATGCGAATGCAAGTGCTTGCACGTGCATGGAAAGTTGCAGGGCTTGGTCGTGCTGTTGAGCACACTGCTCAAGTCATGCCTTCAACACACTCATTTCTCAGCCAACACCGCCTGCCGCCATGCCCTTGTTGCCTCCTGCCCCTGCACAGAGAGGTGTACACACTTGGCGGCGGACGGGGCCCTTCGACCTGCTACTATGTTCCCACACTCTCGGCCTTCCAGGTAGACTGAGGGCCAAGTGGTCCCATCATATTGGGGTTGATTGGATTTTTATGCAGTGCATTGAGGCAAAGGAGGGCAGGGATTGGCCAGGTGCAGCCAGCATTGAAGCAAGTACGGATGAAATTCGTCAGGGCTGACAAGTGTGTCAAATGGCACTTGTTAATACCACTTGTTAATACCACTTGTTTATACCACTTGTGAATGCCACTTGTTAATATCACTTGTTAATACCACATGCTAATACCACTTGTGAATACCACTTGTGAATACCACTTGTGAATACCACTTGTTTATACCACTTGTGAATACCACTGTGAATACCACTTGTGAATACCACTTGTTAACACCACTTCTTAATACCACTTCTTAATACCATGCCTCACAACTGTACGCCTTGCATAACACCTGTGTGACCTTGGGGTCATCTGCCCGTGCCCGCGTTTGCAGTTGTTCACGCCATCCTGCAGCGATCAGAGCAGCAGTGATGCAGGGCAGCTGTACGCCTGCGAGACCGAGGGCTGGCCGAGGCACATGCGGCTGAAGCTGCAGCACTTTGAGGAGAGCGCACCTTTCAACAGGTGCGCAGCCTCCAGCATCAAGTTGCGTGTTGGTTGCTTGTAGGTTTTGAGTGCCATTACAGCTGCGCAGCAAAAGCTTATGTGCTGAAGCGTGGGTGCATGCTGTGTGAATGTGGAAGCTTGAAGGTGTGGGGTTGTGGGACGTTCAACGGGATAGCTCTGGCTCGTGGACAGAACAGGGGCCTGTGAAGGGGAATCAATAGCACATACTGCATAAGGAGCTTTGCCCTACCAGGAGGTGTGTGGCGCAGACGAAGATCATGACTCAGGCTCCCTGTTTCCTCCTCCTGCTGTTGTAGGCCCCCCTTGATTGACCGGATAGAGCAGCTTGCGGCAGCCTACTGCACGTCCGCCAGCAGCAGCAGCGTCAAAAGCAGCAGCAATAGCAGCAGCGGCGCTGCCACTGCTGAACAGGTCAGTGCCAGCAGCAGCAGCAGCAGCAGAGACGGCAGTGGCGAAAGCGGCACTGCCAATGTCGTTATGAGCGGTGGCAAGGCCTTTGAAAGCAACGGCCAGACCAACGCCAGCGGCGGCGGCAGCAGCGGTGGAAGCAGCGGTGGCAGCAGCGATGCTGCCCGCATGCCTAGCGCTGCAGCAAGCCCTGCCCTCGAGGCCCAGACGCCAGCTACCGAGTCTGTGAGCACCCCTGGAGCCTCAACCAGTGACAAAGCGGTGGATGTTGCTGGCGCTTCAAGCAGTAGCACAGCGGTGGATGCAGCTAGTGCTGATGCCGCAAGGTGCGGCAAGCGGGGCAATGCTGCTTCTGTCGTAAGCAGTGGCAAAGCTGTGGACCCCGGGTGTCCCAGGCAGTGCCCTGCGCCAGACGCAGGCCTTGGACCTATACCGTGCAGGTATGATGACTCATGTTCTCAGCGCCCTGCATCGCTCAGCGCTGAGGACGAGCTCAGCGCTGGGGGTGAGCGCAGCGCCGAGGACGAGCTCAGCGCTGGGGGCAAGCCCAGCATGGGGGGCGAGCTCAGCACCGAGGACGATCTCAGCAAGCTCAGCATCGGGGGTGAGCTCAGGGCTGGGGGCGAGGAGCGCGGGCAGGGAGAGGATGAAGCAGGCCTGCTGGGGCCGCAGGAGGGTGCAGCAAGTGTCCTTAGGCAGGAGCAGGACGGAGCAGGTGTGCGTGGGCAGGAGGATGGCGAAGCAGGGTTTTGCCAAGGGGTGGGGCTTGCGCGGCCTCTCGGCAACTTCCCGCCCCTTCCCTCATTCATCGACTGGGGCCAAGCCCCAGCTTCTGACCAGCTACTCAAGGCGGACCAGCCGCTATCCTGTGCTCTGCAGTCGCATGGTGCACCTGGCCCCCATTCTGACAAGTCTTTGCAGCATGCTCAGCAACAGCAGCAGAAGCCACCGCAGTTGCCACTGCCGCCGCAACCTCAGGAGCAGGAGCAGCAACAGTTGCAGCCACCGCAGTCGCCACCACCACCACCGCCGACGCCGCCGCCGCCGTCGCAGCAGCAGCGGCAGCAGGAGCAACAGCAGCATCAGCAGCAAAAGCCATCGCCGCCGCCGCAGGAGAAGCCATCGCTGCCACAGCAGCCATCGCAGCAGCCATTGCAGCAGCCATTGCAGCAGCAGCAGCAGCAGCAGCAGCAGCAGCAACCACTGCAGCAGCAGCAGCAGAGCCATGGGTGCGCACTGCTGGACACGCGCCTTGTTGACCTGCACCCCGCCTCCTGGTATTCCGTGTGCTGGTATCCAGCCTACCGCATTCCGGAGGCGCCCCTCACCGCCCGCTTCCTCACCTTCCACAGCCTTGCGCCCCTGGTGAGTGTTTTTGGGGAGGGAGAGGAGGATGCATTGATTAGGAGAGCTCCTGATCGAGGGGGGCTCTGGAGGGGAGAAGAGGTGAAGAAGGGTGGGAAAAGGTGCTCAGCCTTGCACACTTGGGAGGCGCGCCTCACCGCCCGCTTCCTCACCTTCCACAGCCTTGCGCCCCTGGTGAGTATTTTTGGGGAGGGAGAGGAGGATGCATTGATTAGGAGAGCTCCTGATCGAGGGGGGCTCTGGAGGGGAGAAGGGTTGAAAAAGGGCGAGGGAAGGTGCTCAGCCTTGCACACTTGGGAGGCGCGCCTCACCGCCCGCTTCCTCACCTTCCACAGCCTTGCGCCCCTGGTAAGCTTTACACGAGTGCGGGGAGGGGGAGGCAAGGATGAGGATGCCTTGGCAAGGAGGGCTCCTGATCAAGGGTAATCCTGGATGCATGAAGTGTTCCGGATCGGAAAAGAAAGGTATCAACGGCTATACGTGGGGGAATCCAGGGTTTCGAGGTGGAGAGCAGGTGTGAGATGTGAACGCCTGCTGCACTTCATGCGCCTATTTACGCCCTCATTCACTTTTCCTTGCACGTTCCCTTTCCCTTCCACAAGCCTGTCCTTGCAGTGCTTGCGGTGCAGTTATTCCTGCAACGCTGAGCAAATGTCCGAGCAATCCGATGCAGTTGAGGACTTGAATAAGCCTGGCTGGGAAAACGTGCAAGGACCATTGGCTTTTCCTTGCATGTTCCCTTCTACTCCGCAACCCTGTCTTGCACTACCTCAGTACTACATCTGTGGCTGCTACTGATGCACTGGTCCATTCTGCGTCCAAGCTTTCCTGCCACACCTTGGTTGCGCTCATGGTGCAGGTGCTGGGGATACAGAACGCGCTCCTCGCCATCAAGGAGGGGAAGCAGCTGGCACCAATCGGCATCCTGCCTCTTCAAGTAAGTGCGGGGCAACCTACCCATCAGCCTTTCCAGCTCAGCACCATAGCCACACATTGCCATGTGAGGGTGAGGTAGCAGCCACAGCTGATGGAAGCAGACCAAGTGTTGCATTGCAAGCTGTGGCGTGAAGTCACCTGCACCTCATCTTCCACCGCCTTCCTGGCCTCACCTTCCTCAAACAGGTGTCGGGCCTGCAGTGGTACAACATGAGGGGAGAGCAGTGGCTGGAGCCCATACTGCCCGGCCAGGTCAGCACAGGCAGGACGCGTACTCCGCCTCCCAGCGGCAGTGCAGGCGGTGCCGCTGCAAGGGGCGGTAGCCTCGGCAGCGGCGTGGGCGGGAGCGGGAGTGGCTCAGGGTCAGGAGTGTACAGTAGCAGCAGCAGCAGTAGCAGCGGACAGGGTGTCAGGTCGGGGCAGGGAGCGGGCAGCAGCGGTGGCAGGGGTGGTGCTACTGGCGGCGGCGGCAGGGGCGGCCAAGGGCCAAAGACGGGCAGGGCTCAGCCTAGTGTGGTAGCCAATGGTGTGATCACCAGGGTGCCCGGGGCGCCTTCCGTGATTGAGTGGCGGAGGGTGATTCCGGCTCCTGGCAGCAAAAACACCGGCGCCAGTGTTGCCAGTGGCAGCGCAGCAGCGGCACCTGCAACGGCACCAGCGGCAGCGGCGGCAACAGCGGCCTCAGCAGCAGCAGCGGCGACAGCAGCGGCGACGACGGCAGCAAGTACTGGAGCAATGCAAGTGGCACCAGCAGCTTCAGCACCAACTGCAGCCGTAGCAGCGGTGCCAGCAGCAGCGGCAACGGCGACGGCAGCAGATGCAAGAGCAATGCCAGTGGCACCAGCATCATCAGCTGAAGCCATCAGAGCAGCACCAGCAGCAGCGGCAAAAGTGGCATTAGCAGCGGCGGCGCCAGCGGCACCAGCAGCAGCGGCAGCAGCAGTGGCGGCGGCGGCGGCGGCGGCGGCGGCAGCAGCAGGTGCAGGATCAATGCCAGTGGCATCAGCAGCACCAGCTGAAGCCATCACAGCAGCACCAGCAGCAGCAGTGGCTTTAGCAGCAGCGGCAGCAGCGAGGGCGGCGGCAGCAGTAGCAGCAGGTGCAGGAGCAACGCCAGTGGCGTCAGCAGCATCAGGGCTGTCTGCAGGCGTAGCAGCGGCGCCAGAAGCGACCGAGACGACGGCGACAGCGGCCGTGACTCCTGCAACAGCAACAGCAGCGTTCCCGCCAACAGCTGTTGCAGAGGCAAAGGCGGCTGCAACCTCTGCGGAATCAACGCCAGCAGCAGCAGCAGCAGCAACAACAGCGATTGATTCAGCAGCTGTAGCAGCGCCGACCCAGGCTGCAGCTTTCCCAGGAACAATTGCAGTGGCAGCAGCAGCAGCAGCAGCAGCGGCAGCAGCAGCATCAACAAGTTGCGGAGCAACGACGACAGCCCCTGCAGCAGCGGGGTTGGCCGCAGACGCTTCGCCATTCACTAGCGGCAGCGATATCGTCAACCCCAGCATCGCTGCGTCGGTTCCGCCACCGCCGCCGCCACCATTGCTGCCCTTGCCTCTGCAAGCGAAAGAACAGCACCCCTCCTCACCACCCCTTGCATCTGCTGTTGCAGCCACTCATCAGTTGCCACCAGCGCCTGACCTGCAAGTATCTGCTGTTGGCACAGCTGTTGCTGACAGCTTTGCAGACCCTGCTGCCTCAGAGACTGCAGCTGTCCACACTCTTGCGTCCCCAGCTGCTTCAGCCTTGCCACTGGCACCGCCTCCACTCGCACCACGCGCTGCAACAAGCACTGGCCTGCAAGCCGTCGCCGGAAGCAACAATACGGCGGGCGACCTTGCCTTTCCACCTAGTTCAACGCTTGCTGCACCACCGCCACCCATCGCGACCAGCGCTGATATGCAAGCAGTTGCTAACAGCAACGGCATGGCAGGCATCCCTGCCATCGCATCTGGTCCATCTATTCCTGCTGTGCCACCGCCACCTACCGCATCCAGCACTGGCACGCAATCAGCGGCTGGCAGCAACGTCACTGCGAACGCTCTTGCCATCTCACCTGCTTCAGCGGTTACACCACCACTTCTACTCGCGCCCAGCTGCATGCAAGGAGTTGCGGACAGCTACAGCACTGAGGGCACCCCTGCCGCCCCACCTGCTTCAGCACTTGCTGCTGCGCCACCGCCACCCATTGCGTCCACCGCTGACAGTCAAGCAGCCGCTAAAAGCCACGGTACTGCAAGCACCCTTGAAGCCCCTGCTGCCTTGACGGTCCCTGCCACCACAATGTCCCCGTCCCTTCCCAGCGCCTCAACCACCCTGCCGCCACCCGCCTCCAGCCTAGCCCCCCCCACTGCGCCCCTTAGCAGCCCTGGCCATGTGCCCCTCCTCAACCCTGTTCCCCACACCATAACAGCCCTGCCTGTAAGCGGTGTGGGCGGCCGCACCATCCTCGTGCCTACCCCCCTGGGCGCTCACAGCATCAGGCGTCGAGTCCCAGCCAACCCCACCTCCGCCGCTCCCTCCACCGCTTCCACCTCCACTGCTGCGAGGGGAGCGGGGGCGGCGGGCGGGGCGGCGGGACACGCTCATGGCAGCGGCGGCAGCGGCGGCGGCGTGGAGGCCAGGGGGAAGCATGCCGGGGGAAGGGGCAGGCATGGGACAGGGTGTGCAGGTGGTCAGCCCTGGCCTGGGGCCGGCCACGGTTCACACCTGCCAGGTGTGGGAGTTTCAAGCGTGGGGGTTGGCGGCAGCAGCGGCGGGGTTGCCGGCAGCAGCGGTGGGGCGGCGGTCGGTCAGGGCCCATCACAGAAGATTCCGGATGGGCTGGACGCTGCGTGGCACCGGCACCTGCTGGAGCTGCAGAGCAACGCTGAGCGCCTGGCCAGAGGGTGAGCTGTAGGGCAGTGTGGGGCAGTGTTGGGAGGTGTGAAGTACAAGTGCGGAGTTATGCGGGCAGGAGCGAGGAGGCTCCTAACAAAGCAACTGGTTGGATATCTGTTGTTGATGTGTTGATAGTGATGGTCGTACTGCACATGTGCCAATGGTGTAAATGTGCCCCAGCTGCTCATGAGTGGTTGACCACCCTGCACTTCTTCCTGCCCCAGCTGCTCACACTGCACTTC
>JAWZTI010000444.1:0-29096 GCA_039880955.1 Chlamydomonas urium
GGCGGTGGCGGCGCGTCTGCACCAGGTCATGGGCGTCAGCGGCGGCGGCAGCGGCGACGGGGGCGTTTATGAGCTCGTTGCGAGTGCGGAAAGTGTGAAGAGTGTGGCGGCTGGGAGGCCGGCGCGCTCCGAACTTGGCGGCGACGACGGTGACGGTGACGATGACAACGAGGGCTTCCAGGTGCACAGGGTCACCTGTACCTCCATCCTGTCCTCATCCGCGGGCGCCAGAATCAGCTCTGTGCGACGCATGGACGCGAGGGTCAGCTGTGGGCAGCAGATCCACACCACCCGCGTCAGTGCAGCGGTCGTTTCGGATGCCACCCAGTCGAACATCACGACCGTTCGCAGCGTGCGCCGTTGCCGCAATGGCTCCACCACTGACACTTCCTCAGCAACTGGGGGGCGCAGGGCAGGGAGGGGCCTGGCGTTGGAAGGACAGCTGAATGATGAAGGGCAGCATGACAATGACGCCGGGGGGGGCGGCGGCTTGGGAAGGTCGGGTGGGTCGGACGATTGGCAGCGCATGTGTGAGCTGGCGACCTCCCCGCCCGCCCCCAGCTTCCTGCCACAGGCCACCTCGCCCCCAGGCTCCCGAAAGGGCGCGGTGCTCCTTGATGCATCGCTGCTGTGGGCACCGGGGGCGGGCACCCGCTGGGAGTTCGAGGCGGTCGTGGTTCTGCTTGGTGGACGGTGGCCGGCGCGCGGGCTGTTGTCGGGGCGCTGGCCGCTGCTGCTGGACGACCCGCACAACCCCGCGCATAACGCGCCGCCGCAGAGCGCGTCCTGCGGCGCGCTGTGTGCAGGCGGGGGTCCCACGGGGGCCCGGGGGGCGGGTGTGGGATGTGGCAGGTGTGGGGGCATCATTGCGGGGGCACGGAGATTCGCCAGCGCCGGCGGCGCCGCTGCCGCCTCCCCCCCGCTGCCACACCAGCACCACTTACCGCCACCCCCCCACATCGGTGACACGTTGCAATGTCTGCCTGGCGCTGGCCCCGATGCCAAGCACGGTCGTGGTGGGGATGGGGATGTTGGCACTGGTGTTGGACGGGAGGCGGGGCTGAGGGTTGGCACGCAGGCGGTACGTCCCTGCATGTGCGGTACAGGCGCAGCGCCTGGGCAGGTGCGGCGGGTGGTACTGCCGACGGGCAGCGCAGGGGCGAGCGACAACGACACCGGCATGGCGGCAGATCAGCAGTCCTCCCCGTTAAGGTCTCGGGGACGCACGCGGAAGGGCCAAAGCGGCGACAGGGGTATCACAAGTGACAGCACCCAGCCCAACCGCACCCCTGAGTCATCATGCACCTCCCTCGTCAACGCGGGGGGCGGCACCGCCAGCGGGGCCGGCCAGGGGCTTGGTGTGGGGTCAGGAAGTGTGGAGCCAGGAAGTCTGGGGCCGGCGGGTGTGGGGCCCGACGCCACATCCCCACGCGTGGGCAGGCGGCTGACACGTCACTCCAGCACTGGTGGCACAGTGGGCCCTGGGGAGCACATCGTGGTGCTGCACTGCGGCAGCATCCGGCAGGCAGCACATGTGGTGTGGATGCAGGTGAGGGGTGTGGAGAGCAGGGCGCGTAGGTTCCGGGGGCATGCTTGCAGGGGGCATGGTGCAGGGGGGCATGGCATGGGAGCAGATGTGGCTGCTGTTGCTGCTGATGCGATGCATGCGTGTAGGGTGCAGTCGTTGGTGGGTAAAGAAAGGATTGCGGTTGCTGCCAAGCCCTAGCTCCCCTTTGCAACTTACAACTGTGCTACTCAAGCGCGTACCTCTACTATCATGCAGACACACTATTCTTGGGGGACAACTGTCATCATGCCCCTCACAGCCACTGCCCATGCTGTCATCTCACTCCCTTTCCCGCAGGAGCCGAGGGAAGGGCATCAAGTAGTTGACACATGGTCCACGCTCCGGTGCCGCTCTCATGCCTCGCCCTTGCACTTGTACTGCCGCCCCGCAGGAAGTACAGCAGCAGGAGCAGGGCCCGCATGCAGCCGCTCCAGATCTGGACGCAGAGCTGAAGTACAGGGCGATCCGCGCCACCGCCGCCATCCTGCACCACGACCCGCACAATGCCGCCAGGGGGTTGGCGAGGGCGGGCAGCTCCAGTGCCACTGGCAGCGATCAAGGGGACAGCCCACGTGCAGGGGGGCGGCGCAGCAGGGACGACTTGGGCTGTGTTGTGAGGGCGCGCTTTAGGTGAGCGGGAGGGTGGGTTTAGCAGGGCCACCGTCAGCAATTCCGGGAACCACGCCTGCACATGGTTCGAACTTCAGAGCTGCTCAACCCTCAACGCTGCGCTGCACCCTTCCCTTGTGTGCTACGAGATATCACACGCCACGCATAATACCCAGGGGATGTGTGGCACACCACATGCGTCAATGGTGCCACCCTGCTAGCGCAGTGCTCCACACACCTTCCTGAGCCAGCCTGAATGGGTGCACAAAGCCATCTTCTCACCGCCATCAACCCTTGCATCTGCTCACTGCTGGCCCCTCGCCTCTGCCCCCTGACGTGGCCACCACAGGTTCTTGAGCCGCCCCGAGTGGGTGCGACAAGGGGCACGCCTCATCGTCCGCGACCGCTCCGACGGCCACATCGCAGGCGCAGGGTTCGTGGAGCACCTCAACTGACGCGTGGGACCATCACCAAGGGGCATGACTTGGGCTCAATTGCCAGGGTGCATGATCATTTGACCCACTGACAGAGGCCCTGATTGGGCTCAAGCTCATGACAGAGGGCGCACAGCCCAGATGGTCGACTGTAGCGTACACCTTGGGGGCTCGTCAGTTGTGAGCCCCGACGAGCCCCCAACTCGGGCTTAAAGCGCAGTAATGACTGTGTGCGCAATGAAAGTTGACGCCGGCAGCACCTGCCTGACCTGTGCATTAGGAACACGGGCCACAGTATGCGATTCCTCTCCCCTGGTCATTGCAGTGCGTTTGCCAGTAGTGTATCAGTATCAAGGGGCCTACAGTAGCTTGAATCTTGAAACCTTTGGACCTAGTGCGCTGAGCTTCATTCAGGTCAGGTAATGCTCCTAACTGGGTGCTGCCATGCACCTGACTTGCTCACATACCCCGCGCAGACGGGCGGCGGCTTGTGCATGCGCCTGACCGACAGTGTTTGCACATGGCATGCACGCATGCGTTGACGACGTGGCGCACACCTGGGCTGCACCCTTTCGATGGCAACGTTATGCCCTGGGGCAAAACCTCTACCTTTTTACCGACAAAATGGGTCTAGATCCTTCCAAATGATCTCTGGACAAGGCCCCAAGGCGCCTAGGAGACCGATGGTAGCAACCAACCATATGCCAGGACATCAGCTTTTGTTTCCAGCCTCACCACGTTTCAGACACCCGATGGAACTCGTACTGTGCTCTGCACCTTTAATGCCTCTGCCGCGGCAGCATGTCCCCCACGCTTGCATCACATAGTCGCATGATGTTTCACTTGCTTTGTACACGGACGCACCTCTACCTCTGCTCCTGCTTTTCCTGCCTTGCGTTGGACGCACGACAAAAAGTAGCTGCGAGGGCTGCTTGCATGGGTTGCCATGATTGCGTTGGTCTTTTCTGTGCATTAGCTGTACTTGTACCTCCTCTTTGTAAGTTCTGCGCCACGACCTAGTAAAAGAACTGGGACCTCCACAATCCTCCAAAATTTCCCCAAGTGTTGAGCATCCATACTGTTCACAGAAACCTCCCGACGCGCGAGTGCTGAAAAGCAAATGCTTCAGTACGTTTGACACCACAACAACACACGCGCAATCACAGCAGCGTGTCCAGCAAGGCATAAAAGGCATGGTCAGGAGTAGCTTGCTAGCGCTTGCTCAAGCCGCGACGCAAGCAGCCAGGCAGCACACAGGAGCAGCGGCGAGAACACAACGGCAGCAGGCGGTGCAGCTTACTGACGCTGCAGCGGAGCGCATCAAGGAGTTGCTGCAGGAGCGACACAAGGTGCGAATGCTAGCTTGGCTGCCACGGTGCCGTTGCAACACCTTGTGCGGCGCTGCTGTACGCTGCATGCTTGCATGGGTGCGCTGGGGCTCTGACATGGTGTCCCTTGGCTCGCCTGCACAGGGCTACCTGAAGTTTGGTGTGCGCACACGAGGATGCAGCGGGCTGTCTTACACGCTCAATTACTCAGGCAAGCGTCGCCATGATGGGCTGGGGTGCGCAGGGATGGGAGGGCTGACTCGGTGGTAAATTTGCGACTCGGGAGATGCAGCTGCATCCATTGTATGCGAGGCATGCTGGCTAGCTAGGGCGCATGCAGTGCTGGATTTGCAGAGGGGTTGTAGGATTGAGCACCGCCAACGCCTGCTGCCTCACCGAAGCGGGTTTGGTTGGGGTGTAGAGGATCTTCCAGCTTTTCGTGCCTTGCGGTCCGATCTCCTGTAACCGAATGGAGTCACACCAAAATATGTTGTGCTGCACTCTTCCTTGTTGGCACATGCATACTGGACAGAAGTGCTGTTGATGTGAAATGGCGGTTTGGAGAACAAGGGCGTGCACCTTGCACTGAGCCCTGACCCCTGCTGCCTGTTGTTGATGAATGCTTGTCACCTGCAGATGAGAAAGGGCGATTCGATGAGCTGGTGGAGGACAAGGGCGTGCGCATCCTCATTGACTCGAAAGCGCTCATGCACTTGCTTGGAACGCGCATAGACTACATAAAGGACGAGCTGAAGTGAGTCGCGCGGTAGCATGCTCATGCAGTGGATTCAGGCAGAAATGGGGAAGGGGCGACAGGTCAGGAAGCGCGGCACGGCAGCAGAGGCCTTCAGCCAGGAGGGGCTTGCATGACATGCTTCCGCTGCCCGCTAGGCGAAGATGCCGTGTAAGCACACAGGCAATGCTTTGGTAGGTGCATGTCCGTCTTGCGCTGCTGAATACAGTCTGGACTATGCTGCTCCTTTTTGCACTGTGCTGTTGTTCGCAGGCAAGAGTTTACGTTTGACAACCCTAAGGTGAGTGGCAGCGCTGAACGTGTCTTGCTTGGTGCATCGGGAGTGTTGATCTTGTTGCAGGCATCCAGGCTTGTCTTGCAGTTTTACTGGGTTGTAGCCAACATGTTGCCATGCTAGCACGCCTCTCAGATGGTTCACGCAGACCTGCTGCTTGCTTCCTGCATGTTTGCCCTCGCAGGCAAAAGGGTCGTGTGGGTGCGGTGAGAGCTTCACAACACAAGAGGAGCGCTCATAGACCAGCTGTTGGCAACCAAGCAGATGCTGCAGTTTGTTAGCTAAGCTGTAAGCAAGGCTGCTTCAGCAGTGGCAGCCAGCACTAGGAGCGGAAGCACTGGGAGCGACAGCGTTGTGAACAGCGGCGGCGGCGGCAGCAGCAAAGTTGCTGCTTGTTCCATTTGACTTGTAGCCAACAACAAGGCGTGTCTGCTGGTCAGCCGAGCCAGCCGTGCGCTTCATGCATTTTTCAACGCAAACAGCCGAATAGCGAGGCTTTTGCTGGCAGCTGCAATCATGTTGTGGGACGCCATGTCCTTTACACCAGGTGGTGTACTATGTGTTTACGTTTTGCGTTGACCTGATGTGTGACCGAAAGTGGCAGTGCACACCACATCTGCTTTGAGGAACATGCAGGCCTGTATTGTGGCTTACTGTAAGTTGCAGCACGTTTCTTGCTGCAGCCACGGAAATACCATGATCATTCGGTCAAATGACGATATTCGCTATCCCACACCCACAAACAACTCACACCGTCGAGAACCTGTCTGACTTGCGCACAGCATCGCCGCGGCATTAAGTGCAACGCGCAAGTGAGTGTTCCCGAACCGTTTGTGAGCTCTTGCCAGGTGGTGTGCAAAAATCGGTGTACTCACGCTCACACACACGCTGCGCAGGAATGGCTCCACGAAACCCGAAACAAGCACAGGTTGAAGCGCAGGAAGGAGAAGAGAGAGTGGAAGAGCAGACGCCGCTCTTGGAGTCTGCAGCCCCAGAAACTGCGGAAGCAACCGAGAGCTCACCGCCTCTGCCACCCATCGCTAGCGCGCCCAGCTTGAAGGCTCCGGCAGGACCAACCAAAGCGGAAGCCGCTTCCTTGCTGGGCGCACGCTCGTGTTCACTATCGGGCAAGGAGCTAGCCGTGTGTCGCATCTGCTTGGTGAGCCAGGCATCCAGCGCGCGTGCGCGGCAGCAGCTCAAGCGCGTGGCGGGCATCAGGCCCACCTTTTTGCAAGGCACTGCACCCCATTGATTGACACTGGCATGAAACAGGCTAACATGCATGGGTTGCTTGCATGGGCTTGGCAGGAGGAAGACTCTCCGTCCAACCTTGACATACCATGCGGCTGTGCGGGCACACAGCGCCATGCACACCAGTCGTGCATTCAGCGTTGGATCCACGAAAAGGTGCGCAGCACACTCGTTTGCACCGGGGCATGTATGCAGGTATATCAAGCATGGGCACAGGTGATGTCACGCCCAGGGTAAATGTGGGTGCACGGCGCACAGCAGCAGGCGTTCCAGCCAGTTCATCCACTTTGCCAGGGTGGCGTCTCCAGCCTTCAGTCCTCTGGGTGCTTTGCGCTTTCAGTGGCGTGACAACCTTCTTGTTTTTAGTCTTGCATCTAGACATGGACTTGAAGGGCAAAAACCCGTGCCACTGGTCAGTCCCACTCACTGGGCTGCTTGTGCACACCTGCCGACACACACCCATATCCTTTCAGGGCAACCTGCGGTGCGAGATCTGCGGCCAGGAATACAAGGGCAACTACGCAGCGCCGCCCCCTCGCCCGGCCCCAGCTGCGCCTCAGGTGCTGCCGGTCTTCATCGTGAACCCTCATGACCCCACGCGCATCGCCATCAGGCGTGGGGGCGAGGTACGGATGCTGGATGACTCGCTGGACCAGGAGTACCAGCGCCACCCAGGCCTGAACTTTGTGTGTGAGTGTGGCTAGGAGTTTTTGGGGACGCCCCAGTAATAGTGGCGAATATCACCAGTGTCCTGGCGACGATAGCTTTGCCTGTTGGGATGGTGTCTGTTAGGCAAGGTGATTCATGCAGGGGCACCAGAAGGGGTTGCCAGGAGGCGAGGCCTCACTGTCTTGGGAGCCGCGCTGCTTACACCAAGGGCTTGACCATTGCGTGCACTCTCTTCTCAACGCCCCATTTGTCCGGTGCCCATGCGTCTTCAAACCTGCTGCTCCTGCTCCCTCCCTCACGCCACCCTCACCCACCATGACTGCCTGTTGCTGCCCCTCCCATGGCAGTCACGACATGCGTCTTCATCCTCTTCCTCGTCGTGCTGCACCACACCATGGGAGTAACCGACGCCCCCGACGACGGCTCCGACCCCTCCTACCTGCCTGCCAGCCCGCCGCCCCCCGTCATGCCCGATGATTCTGACCCCACGATGGCTGGGGGCATCGCGTTCCTGTTTTTCTGGATCATCACAAAGGTAGGGTGGGCTGCCGAAAATGTTTTGGATCCTTTGTCTGTTTATAAGACGCACACGACGACTCCTACATATGAATCCAATGGCTGCTTTCAACAGGCAGCGGATGCGGTGCACCGCCTGTCAAGCATGTTCTTACATCCCTGTTCTCCTGCTCGGCTCTCTCCTCCTTGTGCTGAACCAGTGCTAAGCTAACCACACATCAACACATACCCTACCTCCCCCGCTTCACCGTCATTGTGCCCAGGTCTAGGAATGGGGCGTTTTTGCCCCTGAACCAGCGCTGATCCATGCACTTCCCGCCCCTGGTTCCCCACCCTTGTGCCCAGGTGCTGCTGATCGGCATCCCGCTGTGGACCATCATGCGTGTGGCGCAGCGTCAGGCGCAGCAACAGCAGTACGAAGAGATGATGCGGGACGTTGCAACAGATGGGGCCAGGCGCGTGGTGCTCCGCTTCGTGCGAGGGCCGGGCGAACCCCGCACGGGGGTACACGCGGTGTAGGGCGCTGCCCCACAGTTGGGTTAGGCTGGTTGCTGCCTGTCAGGCAGCTGCAGCAAGCAGCGCAAATGTAGAGCGCATGGGGTGCGGGTGATGGTCACTCTTGCTAGGCCCACAGCTGGGGCCTGCGCTGCACAGGACTTCAGCCCAGGAGTGCCAGGAGCTGAGTGCCTGAGTGCCTGATCGACATCTGCAGCCCTGCGGTGGCTAGAGCCGTTTGGAAGGGAGCTCCGTGCCTGCATACTACCACGCCTCGTTCTCTCCTTGCAGCTCAACTTGAGGCTCACGCTGAGCGCTAGGCAATTGCGCATGAGGCAGCTGTTAATCCCATCGCATCTGTACAACACCTTGCAGTGTCGTGCCGCTGCTATTAAGTCAAGCATATTAACCAGGCCTTTTTATGGATGGAGGCTGACAGTGACCCCTTCTTTGTCGCAACTCAGCGTAACCGCCTCAGAGACACTTTTTAGATCAGCTGCCGCTGACGACCTGCACCTGATACTGCTGGGAGGGAGCTCTTGGAGAGTCTTGTTTGTCTGTGACTACGGCCTGACAATACAGCCTGATGACACAATGCATTTGTCCAAAGCTTGGATGGGGTAGGGCCTCTTGCCTCTGGAGCCTCTTGCTCATTGGCCTGCTTTCTGCACAGGCTGAACAGTTGGTGTTGATGCTTCCTTGATGACTGACGTGCCTTGGCCAGGCAGGGCTCGCAGACTTCCAACCTGCTTGGCAAGCATGCTTGGATCTGCCGAGCGCATGCCTGATTGGGAGAAAAAACATTCATCCCTGCATGTGCTGGTGCCATTTGATTTGGTACTGCCGCTTGCATGACCAGACCTGTAATAAAGGGTAAGGGTTGAAATGGTCTGGTTGCGGACTTGTGCAGCACTTGCAACATCTCTGTGTAACCTGGATGTATGTTGCTGAGGCGACATTGATACAAGCAGCAACAGTGTGACCGTTGACTTGGGGCTTTCTGCCACTCTGTTCACACCACCATGGGCCTTATTGCACCAACAGTGACTAACCTGTATGTTGATGGTTTCATTGCAGGCTTGCCACTGCAGGCCTGCAACGCAACACTCTTTCTCTCTCTCGCCCGTTCTCAAATGGCCGACATTGCCTCAGTTTCAGGCATGAAGGCGAGTCGCACGAGTCCGCCTGAGTCCGCCTGAGTCAATTTCCAATGCCGACAAGTCCGTTGCATGCTGGCGCGCTTGCGCTGCGCAGGCGGGCAAGGATTTTCTCCTGGAGGCGTGGAGGCTGGCCCAGGTGGAGCAGCAGCAAGTGCGCGAAAAGGAGCAGCAAGAGGCAGCTGTGCGTGCAGCGCTGGAGGTGGGCAGACGAGGCAGCTTACCACCAGTGGCGAAGCTGGGCCGGGTTGACAAGCTGGATGAACAGCTGAAGGTGCTGGAAAAGCACCTTGCACGGCAGGAGAGAAGTGAGCAAGGTGTGGCCAGGTATTGAGTGCGCAAGCAGCTGACATGCAGCATGAACTTCCAACTCCTGAATGCCATGCCGTCTTGTATCTTTGCCCTTGCGCAGCAGCGGTGTCAGCGGCTGCCGCACGTGAGATGAGTGGGGCTAGTGGGACGGACCATTTCACCATCGGAGAGAGCACCGCTGTGTGCGGGTGGGGCAGCAAGTCACACCTAAGAGTCCTCCCAAATGTGTGTGTGCATTCTGACCAACCCCAATGTCGTCTGCGCTTGTGCTGATGCATGGTAGGAGATGCATTTCAACGCCTCATTGCAAGCGCACCTGCGGCGTCCTTTGCACCAAGGCAGCAGATGGAGTGACCGTCTAACTCATGCAGGATGGGGACATCCCGTTCGAGGTGATGAGAGCGGTCATAGCTGCAACAGCAATGCGCCTAAGGAATGGTGCCTTCGCCCCAAAGGGCATGGTACCACCCTTGCGCTTAAAAGGCATGGTACCACCCCAGTTGTCAACCATGCTCCCAACAGCTTGGGCACCAGTTCTTCAGGCGGTCTGCTGTGGCACAAACACGCATGTGGATATTGTTCATGTCTGGTTTTTGTACGCTGAAACAGGATGATATGCTGCATCGTTTTTGTCACATGTTATGTTGCTCACCCCGTGTTTTCTGGTGTTGTGCAACACCGTACTGTCCCCGATGCACCTTGAACAACATTTCCCCCTCAGCTGCACACTTGCAAGGTGGCACGAGTGTGCAATCACCTTCTTGGCGGGCATGCTCGGAGCTGCAGCAGCCGAGCCTCTGCCTGGTCAGGGGACATGTTCCATACATCCACACTTCTGCTTGTGCCACCTGATTTGACATCATATGCCCAGACCTTGAATCAAGGGCTGGAGTTGACGTCTGATTGGTGCAGACTTGTCTGACGCTTGTATCATCTCTGTAACATGGATTGACACACGCTGCTTGAGAAGTCGGAGGCTTCCTGTGCAAGCGGGCCCCAGTGTGGCTGACTGTAAGGGCTAGCAAGACAGACAGAATGTGCTATGCCCTTGGGCGTGAGTTCAGGAAGGGAATGGTCCGCAGATAAAGGTAAAGGTGATACGCCCTGAGGCGTGGATTAAGGAAACCCTCCCAGTAGTCCGCAGATAAACCTGTTCCCATACCCTACCGCCAGGAGGTACCTCCCTAACAGCTTGTCAAGCCCCTCCCTGGGCCCTGGCAGGCACCTCCAGGGGCAAGTGGTTCATTGCACATCCGATTGCATCAAAGGATGAACAGCAACTGGTCGCACCTCTGCTTCAGTTTGGCATCCTGTCAGATTGAGTAGAGTCCATCACCTCTCTCATCAAGGTGGTCGTTGTGTGAAAACGCTGAGTCACCAAGGGGTGGGTAAGCAGGGCAGGGCACAAAAATGTCGCCCTTTCCACACAAAAATGTATCACCTGCATTGCGGCTGGAACTTCGCAAGTGGCCGGCCTGGGAGGCCCTTCTGCCTTCACGAGTCATGACTGGATGGATGGGTGGGAGGGGTTACAGAGTGTGTCGAATGTATGCACGTAAACACTCTTGCAGTCTTCAGCTGACGAGCTGACCAAGCTTGGGGATCCACCTAACCTAGGGCGGCCTGCTCGCTGTTCTACCCAGCCATGCCCTGGCCGCTACCACCACCAGCAGCCAGGCAACCAGCAGGCTCCTGCAACCTGAAAATGCCGCAAGCAGTGGCGGCATGCCAGCCCTACGTTGCCCAGCCCTGGGTGCGCCTGCTGCGCCGCTATGCTGGTGACTGCCCTGTGCACCAGGAGTCTTGCTTGCTGCCCCCGCCTGTAACGCCACCCTTGCGCCCGCTGGTCCCGCCCCCACATCCGCCGCTGCTCCTGCCCCCGCTGCTGCCTCTGTCTCCACGTTTGATCCTGCCCCAGCCCCTGTCCCCGCTGCCGCCCACCTCCCGACCTTAGCCCCGACTGCCTCATAGCTGGAAAACTCTTGAAGCTCAGCCATGGAACGAGCCTGTCCCGGCTCCAAAACCTCTGCACGCGCTTGCTGTTGCTGCCCAGCTGCACTCAGCTGCCCTGTCCGCTCGCCCGCCCCTTGGGGCTGTCCCTCCCGCTGCCACACCTGCATACTCCGCACCTCAACGCCCACCTCAACCACGCCATGCACTCCCAGGTCTGACCTCCACACCTCCTCTAGCGCCTCTCCGGCCTCACTCCCTGCAGGCCCCCGCGCACATCCTGCCGCCACCTCTGCACAGCCCTCCATCGGGCAGTGCCCCTCCTGCCCCTCCTCCGCCTGCTCACCCTCTCCGTGCGACGCCGTCGTGCTTCCCCCCTCCGCCTCCGCACCCCGCCCCACGCCCCTCCTGCCTCGCCCTTTGTCACCCCCTCCCACAGCTTCACTGACCACCTGCAACATCAGGCACTGCAGTCCAGGCTCTGCCAAACAAGCATCGCCATACCCGGGGCCAGCAGATCTAGACGCAGCAGGCGGCTCCGCCCTTCCCCAAGCACCCTCCCTACCACCCCCGGATGCGCCAGTGTCACCAGTGTGACCAGTGCCCGTTTCCTGGCTGTGAGCTGACTGCTCCGGGCCATCACAACTGACCTGTAGCACCACAGTCAGCACAGACCCCCCACGTCGTCTGAAGGCGCCAGCAGTTGCGGCAGCGGCAGCTGGACCGAGGTCCACGACATTGCCTCCCGGCACCAAGGGCCCTGTGCCACTGGCCAGGGCAGCCCTGTCCCAAGCGCCGCTGCTGAACCAGGCGCACGGCGCGGCCGCTCTGCCCGCGCCCTGGCCGCTACAACTGCTGCTGCCATAACAACTGCTGTCACTATCACTGCCGCTTCTTGCATCACTGTTACCAACGTCGCCGCCGCTGCAGCTGCTGATGCCGCCTCCGTTGCCGCTGCTGTCGTCGTCGCTGCTGGCATTGTTGGCAGTACTTCTGCCTGCGCTGCTGCAACCAGCGCCGACCAAGTGAGGATCATCTCCCTTGCCCCTGCTCACTTGAGCGGCGTCACTGGCACCAACCCCGCTGCTGACACCCACGTCCCCCTCACTGCTCAAGATGACGTCAGTTCCAATCAGCCTGGCAACACCTAGCTCAGCGAGACCTCTGCAGCTGGTGCTGCGGGTGTTGTAGCTGCTGTTGTTGTTGCAGGTGTTGTTGCAGGTGTTGTCGCTGGTGTTGGTGTCGGTGTAGTGTATGCTGCTGTCGCTGGCGTTCAGCGCCCAGACGTGTAACCGGCAGCGTGACTGGCACACAGCAGACATCGTTGCATGCAGCACCAGCACCAAGCCATCATTAACGCCACGCTGCTGTTGCTGCGTGCCTGCGCATATGCAAGTATGAAGGGTTTGCATGAGGTCGGCACTTGTGATTCGGGCAGCAAACTTATGACTGCCTGTTGCGCTGCGCTGATGGTGTAGGCCAGACCACCGTGCACAGAAAGAAAGAAAGAAAGAAATACGCCCGCGGGTGTGAGTTAAGGAAGAAGCGTAGTCTGCAGGCAAGCCTGCCCTACACAACACCGTGCACAGAGTGCATCTTGCTTCACAGGTGCTGGTTCATTGCTCCCGCACTGCTCACCTAACATGCTGATGCGCTTGCATGTGCAGGCCAATGGTGCGGATGCAGATGGCTGTTCAGGCTGCCGCTGCTGCTGCTGCTGCTGCTGCACGTCGACTGCCACCACCGCCAAAGCCTGCATGCACATGATAGGAGGCAGGTCCCGTTGAAGCGCACGGGGCCATGCCATGGTGCCTGAGCGCGCAGGCAAGCCTGCTGACAGGCGGTGAAGCGCACGCACCGTTGACAGCGCGACCAGCAGCGCCATTGCGGCGACTCCCCGCAGGCCGCACCCGCGCACGGCCCGCTTCTTCCGCGTCAACACCGAGCCGTTGTGAACGGCCATCGGCCTTTGGCAGCAGCCTTTGTTGCTTCTGGTGTGCAAATGTTGCGGCCAGGGCGCAAACAACAGGTTTGAATTTCCCATACCCAACTGGTTTCTCAACTCAGCGCCTGACGCACTTGAGGCTGCCAAGTCAGCCAGGCGTGAGATGCAGGCAAGCGGCAGCAGCAACCAAGACAGCGCTGCATGCGAGGTGGCTGTGGCAGCAAAGGCTCCGGCTCAGGCAAGCAAGCTGAGGTGAGAGGTTGGACATGTCGCCACCCACCCATGGCTGCGCTGCCATGTCAGCAACACAGACCTGCAGCTGGTGAAGGAGATTGCAGCAAGCACCGCCTACACGGTGAGCTGGTGTCTCGCTACACGCGTGGTAACGGCAGCGTCTGTTTGCTGCAGTCCAGACCTGACAGAGCACACCTTTGTTTGGCCAGCGTCAAGTTACGTAATGTATACATAAGCCCTTATGTATACATCAGGGCGTTGTGAGCGTAACACATGAGTGCACCACTAAGTAGCCACCATGGTCTGTCAATGTCCGATGTTCAGTCGCGTGAACCATTCCCAGGCAGTGAAAGGGATTGTTTCATCACCGGGTTACAAACAGGCTTCAGAGAATGCGTTTTCTAGGCTCATAGTTCGCTTCATTAGTTTGACACCGAACCTCCATTGCAGGAGGAGCCTGAGCCTTGACGTGTCAGAAATTGCAGTGGTCGCAATCAGCATGCACTTGCCTCAGCAAACCTGCTCAGGCTCAGAACGGGGCTAGTATGCATGAACTCGCTTGGCCAAGCGGCGCACAAGTGTGGGCTTCCTGCCGCAGGAATCCTGCGCCCTGGAGTCCAGGGAGTCCAAATTAACATGCTGTACAACAGACCTCTTGATGAGTGCTTGAATCATGGGACGTGGCAAGGCATGCTGGCCCAGAGCTGCCGCCAGACCCAGGCCTGCTGCTGTCAGCCAGCAAAGCCCTTCATGAAGCTCGACAGGGCATCCTGGTTTGGAAGCGGTACATCGCCCGTCTGGAGCTTGGTGCCTGCACCTGCAGGGAGGAGGGCGAAGTGACATGTATCGTCAGGATTGAAAACATCGAGATGCAGCCTTGCGGAATAGCTGCCACCGCTGCTGCCACGATTCCCATTTGCAAGGTTTTCCAAGCACCCTGCCAAAGGGCCCACATTCACTCCAAGCACAGAGCTTAGCCTGAGCTATTCCACAAATCATGCCATGGATAAATTGTACCGCGTACCTTCGCGCCGCCGCTCTGGCTTGTCTGACGCAGCTGCCGCAGGCGACGCAGCGTCCGCGGTCCCCGTCGCCCCGGCCCCAGCCTGCGCCAAGCCCTGGTCAGTGACCGACCTTCGAGGCCTGCTCAAGTCTGGCTGCGAGGGCAGGGACTTGCGTGACAGGTCGGGCACCCTGCCTAACCCGGGTGTTGTCTGAGCAGGCTCCGGGCAGGCGGCCCCGTCCATGCTGCGTCCTCGCAGGCTACTGCTAGCGATGGGCTCCTCTAAGCAATCCTCGGCATTCAGTGCGAACCTGAGTGCAGCGCAGGGCATGAAAGGATGAGAAAGGTAGGTTGAGCGTTATGCCTGGCAGTCGTACTGAGTGGGCGCTACGCTCTCCCAGAACAGATGTCAGCTTGAACGTCGTCCTCAGCATCCATTCACACTACCACCAGAGGGGTAACACATCACTCCTCTTACCTGGATACGCGGTGGCGGGTGGAGAAGTGGCGAGACACATGAGCGACCTGCTCCTCGCCGCCCATCGGCGTCGGCGGCCGGTGGCTGGGGCTCTCCAGCTGCGACCCCACCCCTGGCCCCGGGGAGCCACACGTCGGCAAAAGTGTGAGGGCTCCAGAGCTGGAGCTCACGACGCCCGGGCCGCCCCTGGCGCCTAAGTGTACTGCCGCCCCCCCCGCTCCAAGCCTCGGGGGCCGGGTGGGGCTCAGAGAGGCGGGCGGGACTGTACTGGGGGTCGTACCGGGCGGCAGGCGCAGGCGGGTGGGCGAGACGCTCAGGCTGCCTGTGGAGACTGGCGACTGCGGGACACCGCCGCTAGGGGAGGCAAGGGCTGGAGAGGCACGGCCGAGCGTGTGCATGGGGGAACCCAGACCTTGCGGGGGTGTAGAAGACGCTAGGCCCAGGATGTAGTCCAGGTCGGTGAAGTGTGCAGTGAGGTGTGGACGCATGGGCGTGGGTGTGGAGGCCTGGCTGAGGTGTGAGGGCGCGTGCCGCGTCGGGGAGTCGTGCCTGCTGCTGAGGGGAGCCCCTTCCGATGCTGCTGCCAATGCACCGGAGCGTAGGGGGCTGATGGAGCGGAGGGACGCATGCGGGACGGGCCCGGACGCCAGGTAGCTAGGCAGGTGGTGGTTTGTGTTGTGGTGGGCAGAGGGGCTTGAGGTGCTGGGCGTTGATGGCTGGTCTGAAGGCCCTCCAGGCAGGCCCCCTGCTGGCTGGGGCTGGGTGCGGGGTGATAGGGCGTCAACGCCCAGCTGGAGGGGTATGTTTGATAGTGGGGTGGTTGGCGGCTCATCGCCTCCACAGCCAGACAGGCGGTGAGGACGGCGCAGCGGCGACAGCCCAATGCTTGCTGTGTGTTGCATGCATGGGCAGCAGCAGTGGTGGGGCGTGAGGTTGCGCACACGATCCAGGGCTGCTGGTTTGGAGCATGGAGGTGCTTCAGAATGCATACTGCAGGCATTCCAGGCAGCGTACTGCGTGACCAATGTTCTATGGCATGCATGCCCAACGTCCCTGCTGTTCACGTCATCGCCGAAGCCTCACCTCTGCCCATGGTACCACCGAGCGCTTCCGCTAAACCTCCAGCAGCGCTGCTTGGTGAGGACGCCGCAGAAGAACATTCGCCCGAGCCGGTGGGCGTTCTATGCTGCGGTATGAGTCGAATCGAGGCCCTTAGGGACTGCTCGGCCGCACCTGCGTAGCATGGGCAGCGAACACAGGTTGTGCCGTGTCGCAAGGGCATGCTGTTGCAACCCGCAACACCGCATGAACAGGTCCTTTTCGCTGCGCCGCAGCCAGTGACTGAAACGGCGACATGAATCACTGCTGTGACCTCCTACGCACCCAGTATGCCAGCAGGGGTATGCCCAGGCTTCAGCACGTCCGAGGCCATGGCTAGATTGCTGTCGTTTCAGCTGGCGAGTCGACGCTGCAGAGAGTTCACTCAGAGCGCCCTTATGCATGTGCATTGGTGTTCTGCTCGCAGCTCCCACGAAGGCCCACACTTCACACCCAACATTGGAGCTTGTGGGCCCGTTGTTAGCGCCCATCTGGCTCGATCCACTCTTTATTTGCATCAGGCAATCGTGCATGGCGTTAGCACGCGCCTCACGCAGCCTGGTGACCCACCCTGTAGTGTCCCTCCTGGCTTTTGCCCTCATGGCTGCACCAGCCCTTGCCATTCCCACTGCTCAGCAGACAGCAGACACCAAGCATGACTTACATGCACATCCCACAGCCGCACATGCCAAGGCGCCTGCTATTCCAGACTTTACCATGCAAGGGCCCTTCGCCACGTTGGCACGTGTCACCTCCACGCTGGCGGTCCAGATCGACAGCTCAACAGTCAACCTTGGCCTCTTTGTAACCACGCCGGTCATGCATGGTCAGGCAGTTAGCCAGGGGGTTACACACAGTCGGCAGCGACCAACGGGAGCTGCACAGCACAGCAGCACGGGAAACCCTAGTTGCAGCCAGCAGCACGGCACAGCGGCGGAGCAGCCAGGGACGGCACAGCCGCGTGAAGGCTGCACGCAAATCGTGGACGGCCATGCGGACGGCAGCTACCCAGCAGCTGTCGCAGCTTCTGCCCAGCCCCAGCCCCTGCCGCTGCTGCTCATGTTCAACGGGTTTCAAATGCCAGCGTCATACTACACCACCTTTGCACGCCGCCTCGCCAGTTGGGGTTACTGCGTGCTGCAGTACAATCTCCCGGGCCTGCTGCTCAAGAGGATCGTGCGTGACGACCTAGAGGTGTGAACGTTGGTGTGGCCCGCAGGGGAGGGGACGTGGCAAGGGGAGAGACATTACACTCATGATTTGGGGTTTGGGCGAGCACTGCAATCTGGGAGAGCGGCATCCTCACACAGTTCACACGTGAATGATGTGCCCCACCTCGATCACAGATTGGAACAATGCCGCTGCTCATTGACTGGTTCATGATGAGCAGCAGACGCAACAGTCTAGCAGCCACTTTGCAATTGCTGCATGCAAGACTTCGATCATTCTTTTGCCCTTCCAACCCACAGCTTGCAGCACTGCCGCAACTCATTGACTGGCTGAGGGAGCAGACGCAGCAGTCCGGAAGCCCCCTACAGGCAGCGGTCGACTTCAGCAAAGTGGCTGCCATGGGCCACAGCCGAGGGGCCAAGCTGGCTGCCTTGCTGCTGGCAGGTAGGTCGTTGCTGCGCCTGGGTGTTGCATGCCAGTTAGCTAGTGGCTGCGCTGGTTGAAGGGAGAGCTTTTGTGCGTGGGTGGCCGCCGCTGTTTACAGCCTGTTGCTCATCTTCCTGGCAGCAGGGCTCAGGAGAAGGGGTGGCACGTGCTGTGGGATATGCAGGTGCAAGCAAGGTCATCAGGTTGGCCTCATCCTTCCGCAAGCAGCTTCGGCAGAAATCAGCAGTATCGCATCACACGTTGCGCAACATCCCAGAGCCCATGACATGCCCCTGTGCACACAGGGCAGCACAGCCAGCAGACCTCTCCAAACGCTGGGGGCGCCGTTTCGAGTTTGAACCTTGCCATCTCAACCGCCGTCCTGGTTGACCCAGTGGACATGACTGACCAGACGCGCCGCATGCACTACCCCAGTGCTGTTGAGGCGCTTCAGGGGCAAGGGGCGACGGCAGCACTAATAGGTGAGCGCGCCAGCGCGGTGGAGCTGGTCAGACGCGTTGCCACTGCCCTGTTTTCGCTGCCTGACATGGAGCAAGAGCTGAACTGAGCAGCGTAGGGAGGGTTGAAGTTGCTGTCAACAGGAGGCATAAGGTGCCGGTCACTGCCTTGCTGCAACTCCTGGTAGCCGATGGCCGCCGCGTCCATTGCCTTGCAACATAGCAGTGATCCAGCACATGCATACGCCCTTGCAATTGATCACTGCAGGCACAGGGGACCTGCAGTCCTGGGATGAAGGCGGCTGCAGTTTAGGGCTTGCAATGATGAAAGTCGCCCCCCTCTTATCCCCTTTGCCCTTGTTCAACGCAGGCGCGGGGCATTGCTCGAGCTGCAACCCCGCAAACGAAGGCTACCGTGCCTTCTGGCCTGCCCTGGGCGCTGGTTCCTGGCAGGCAGTGGTGCAGCAGGCCGGCCACATGCAGTTTACCGATGCAAAGGGAGCGGCAGGCTGGGCTCTGGACACGCTGTGCGGTGCAGGGCCAATGAGTCACGAGGTGAGAGGGTGTGGGGCACTGGTGCAGCAGGCTGGCCACATGCATTTTCGTTGATGCAGAGGGAGCGGCGAGTTGAACTTTTGGACAGGCTTTGTGGTGCAGGACCGATGAGTTGTGAGGTGAGAAGGTTTGAGGTGGATCACTCACTCTCACTCTCACTCTCACTCTCCTCTCCTCTCACCCGTCCACCCATCTATCTGTGTGCAGGAGGTGATGGGCTTGTCATCAAGTTTACACATCGCAGCACGTTCACCCTCTTCTGTTCTACCCGGACTTGCTGTCCCTCGCCTTTCTCTCACCCATCTCCACCCAACTGTCTGTGCGTGTGCAGCAGGTGATGGGCTTGGCATCAAGTTAAAGCACCGCAGCGCGTTCACCTGTCCCTACCTTACCCAGACTTGCCGTCCCTTGCTTACCCTCGCCCTCCCTCACACCCCTCCCCACCCAACGGTCTGCATGTAGGAGGTGATGGGCTTGGCATCAACCGTGGCTGTTGCTTGGCTGGAGAAGCACTTCCGCCCAGGCCCTGAGACTGAGGCAGGCCTTGAACGCTTCAGGGCTTGGGCAGAACAGCGGCAGCAGGCAGGATCCATGAGCTTTGAGGCCAAATAAAGCCCAGCCCCTCGTCTCTTGGAGAAGAAAGGAAGACAGGGCTTGGATGCTTCAGGGCTTGGGCAGGGTAGCGGCAGCAGGCAGGAGCCTTGAGCTTCGAGGCCAAGTAAATAAAGCCTGACCCCTCTCCTGACTCAGCATCGTAAGGCCCCAAGGACCTGCCACCTGTGTCACTTTTTCCTTGCATGACGGCACATGCCTGGAACACAAGATGACCCCTGGGTTTTGCAGCAGCAGCAGGCTCGTGTGCAAGCGGTCGCTGCCAGCGGCTGTGCTGCGCATAGGATATTCAGCGCTTACCACTTAGCTCCACGGCCGATCGAGGGATGCAATTACAAACCTTGTCAGCCATCTCAGGGTGGCTTTGTGACGATTTTTATGCCCTACATGGACAGCGCCAAGCGTTGCAGCTGCAAGCCTATCAAGAGTCTGGAGGTCTTGGGATGGTAGGGTGGTTCGGGGTGGGGATGGTAGGGAGGAGTGGTTCCAGGGATCATGCATGTTCAATGCCGCATGCGAGAATAGGGATTCCTGCCCTAAGAAGAGAGTGTCCTGCCCTTAGAGGAGCGAGGCCTCCTACAAGAGAAGAGAGTTTTCACCTACAAGGAGTTCCCCACCTAATAGGAGGGAGTCCTCTTGGCCCTCACCTTGTCCAGCTGTCTGTGCTGCTTCTTGGTCTCGTACTTGTCGGGCGCTTCACAAAGCCAGATCCCAGCGGCACCTCGATTTGCAGGCGCGCACCGCAGCCGTAGCAGCAGCCCTGGCAGCAATAGCTATGCATAGCAGCAGGGGAAGCCGAGTGAATGCTCGAGAGGCAAAGCGCGGCCGTGCAAACTGTGGCAATGCAGCATGCCCTGAGCATGTGCAACGTGCCAAATAACGGCAGGCCTTGCAGAGGGAAGCAAGTGCAGCATGGTTGAGGGAGGGGGCAGGTGGGAGCATACCCTTTCGCTTGACGGAGGGTGCAGACAGTGTGCAACATTCTTAGCTGCTGAGCTGTTTCGCAGCATCTTGTCTGCATGTTTCTGTCAGCTTTTTGTGCAGGTTTGTGATGATCGCTCCCGTCACGAGGAATTCGCACTGCGGTGTCGTGAATGGGACGGGGGACATAGGCAAAACGTTTTGCCATTTGCCGATGTTGCTGGTGTTGCTGCCTGCGAGACATCGCCCCAACCCGCCCGCTCAAGCCAGGCAGTCGGCGGCATGCGGGCAGCCAGTTCTGCAGGAAGGGCTCAACATTCGTGGGGCTGACCAGCACAATGGTCGTTCCCACTTCCTGCTTGGTTCCGTTGGTCATCTACGACCTCACGCTTGGTCATCTACGACCTCTCGCTTGATCTCTACCACCGTGTGTGCCTCGCATTAGGCCTGCCTGAACGCATGCAGCGGCAGCAGCACCACCCATTCAGTGACCTGCGCCGGAACCAGCGCGGGCAACAGCAACCGACAGTGGCCAGTAGCATCAACGCCAGGCCAAGCGACGTTGCCCCGATGCGCACACAGCGCCAAGCAGACAGCGAACAACTTCGCCCTGCTGTTGCATCGCATCTGCCACGAGACCAGGCGCGCATCAGCACCGCGTGCAGTCAAACGCACACTGCAGCACATCTGTGATTCAACTTGGACGGCATCGACCCTGCTTGCCCGCGCTCAAAAGCAATTCATTGGCAAAGGCAAAGCCGCAGCACGTGCAATACCTGTGGCGAGATGGCGCCAGTGGCCGAGCCAAGCGCGCCGCCGCAACTTCCCAACACCATCAACCTATCTTCCACGCTGAGGCGGGGGACAGGGCGCCTCAACATGCCCCTCTTCCACACACCCCAGCGCGTTCCCATGCAGCAGCAGCTTGGCTCAGTGTCTCCAGCACGAGCAACCCGCGCAGCAGCAGCAGCATCAGGAGCAGCAGCAGCAGCAGCAGAAGGCAGCACAGCAGGACCTCGCTCTCGGCTGTCCAGCATGGCCAGCTGTCCTTACCTAGAATTTGCGCTAGCAGCTGCCCTAAGCAATCAAGCACAGTCAGGGCAGGACAAAGCAGACATGGCAGCTGGGACAGTGTGTGCACTAACCAGATCAGGGTCCAAGACCACAGGGGAGGAGTGTGCATGCCCCTCCCCCTTGCGTCCTCATGCAGTCATCCACACCACAAAGAGGGCAGGTGGTTCCTCGGTGCACAGCTACCAGCACTCCAGGTCAGCGTCCCTAGCCTCTTACAGCAGTAGCGCTGATAAGGCAGATCCACCGGATAGGCGGCTCGACACTGGGATGGTGTCGGGCTACCTCACAGCTCGCTATGTAGTTGGCGGCGACCCCAGCATGAGCTTTGCGGTGAGTGTGAAGTCATCACTGTTTAGTTAGTTAAATGGGTTGCTGGCATGAGGGACATATGTATTCCCTGACCTGAAGGACATGAGGGACATATATATTCCCTGACCTGAAGGACATGAAGGACATATATATTCCCTGACCTGCAGGAAATGAAGGACATAAATGTTCCCTGACCTGTCCTTGCCCTTGCACTAGCCCCCTTCACCAGCTGCTCACCATGCTCCCTACCCACTGTGCGAACCTCTGATGACGCCGATAAGCTATCGCCCAAGTCGCAGCTGCCACCCCTAGCCATCCCCTGAACGACCCTTACCTTGAATTGCTGCAACCATGACCCTTCATTCACTGTCTACAGAGCGCCCTGTACCCACTGCGCGTTCTGCGCAGGGCTCTGATGACGCCAATGAGCTGTCCGCCAATTTGATTGCAAGTCGCACCTGACACTAGTACTGCCTAAGCTTGCCATCCTGTCAAACGCCCTTACCATACAACTGCTGCAGCCAGCCCGCTTCATCAACTGTACACACTTCGCCCTAACCGCTGCGCATTCTACACAGGGTGCTGAAGAAGCTAATGAGCTGTCCCCAAAGCGCAACCAGGCGCTGCTGCCCCTTGGCACCCCCTGAGTTGCTCTTGACCTTCAACCAGCCCCCTTCGTCAGTTGCACACCGCGCTACCTACCCACTGTGCAGGGCTCTGACGAAGCCGATGAGCTGTCCCCCAAGTCGCACCTGACGCTGCCTCAGCATCTCATCCCCTGAACCGCCCTTGCCCTGCAACCAGCGCCCTTCGACAGGTGCTTATGATTGCGCTGCTCATGATCATTGCACTTCTCACCCACTGTGCAGAGCTCTGATGACGCTGATGAGCTGTCCCCCAAGTCGCGCCTGACGCTGCCTCAGCTTGCCACCACAGCATCTCGCAGTCTGCCATCCCTCAGGGGCAAAGGGAGGCTGAAGATGGCCCTGATGGAGGTGCGTTACAAGTAACTGACAGAAGAGGGGTTTTGCAAGGAATGGACAGGAGGCGGGGGCGCTCACAGAAGCTGATAGGAGGGCAGGGCGTTTCAGTAGGGGGTGGGATCAGTTGGTCCTGGGGAACCTGAGTATGGGATCTGCAGATCCATGTGCGGATCTGCAGAGGGATCTACAGCTGTGTAGGTGGTCAGGTGCAATGCAGTAGTAAGTCGCCAACCTGCTTACGCTCTGCCCTACCTGCACAGACACATTGCAAGCCCAACCTCCCCTTAGCGAATCCCCATCACTATCAGGGATTCACCTTATTCCATCGACCCCTTGCTGCTCTGCCCTGCCGGCACAGAGGCGTGGCAGACCCGACTCCCCCCTTGAAGCCCCCCATCATCTATCCCTTGCTGCTCTGCCCTGCGTGCATGGAGGCATTGCAAGCCCGCCCTTCCCTTTGCAAAACCCCATCCTTATACAGTGACTTGGTAAGCGATCCACCTGTTTCCATCGACCCCTTGCTTCTCGGACCTGCCTGCACAGCGGCATGGCGAACTCGACGCCATGCGCTTGAACAGCCTGTCTAGCCTGTCGGCGCCTCACCACGCTTCGGGGAGCCTTCCGGGAGAGACGAGGGATGCGCAAACCAGCATGAGTGCCAGTATGATAGGGAGCCTGCCGATGACGCCAGGCGAAAATTTCCGCCAGCCAAGAGGTGGGGCTCCTGCTTTGTCATCAGTGACTGCCTGCGTTTGCCGTTACCCATACTTCTCACACTTGCTCACGCTTCCTTGCAGAGTGCGATGTGGTTGCATCGCCCTTTGCATGGCAGCCTGCTGTTAACCTGCACATTTAACAGCATACCCTCACCTTCCCACACTTCCAGCACTTTCCACACTGTTCACACCTCCTTCACCAGAGGACGAGGTGCTGAGCATCACCCTGAACATGGGCATGGTGCGGCGGGAGATGAGCCTCGCGGACCTCACCTCCACCTCCAAGGTTCAGCTGGCGGGTGCCCAGGCAGACACGGCCACTGTGTTTGTGGTGAGTGCACTGCTCCTTGGTTTGAGGGCCACTTGTTTTCATGCCTGATGTGCAAGGGTGTATTTAGACTGATCAAAACTTTCAGGGTGCAGCTTGTAAGTGCGCAGGCAGACAGGGCAACCGTCTTTGTGATGAGTGGACTCCTCCTTCAAAAAGTCTCCTGTGAAAATTTGTAGGGTTTAGAGGCTGGCTCGCTTTGCAGTCATCTTTTTTTTCTCAACCAACACTCAGCAGGACTGTCGTTCCCTTGCACTTATTCCATGCTGCAAGCAAGCCCGCTTGGTGTGCAGCTGTCGCTGCTGACACACCTGCTGGACAACATCACCGGCGACGCCAGTGTGCGCGACGTGGTGAACAACTGCGAAGCTGGGGTGCAGGTGGGAGTTCTGGTCAAGGGGGTGGGGAGTTGTGCTGCATGATTGTGTGGTAGCATGAGCGATAGAGGCTGGTTAGGCTGCGCCAGTGTGCATGATGTAGTCCAAAACCAGTGCCTGCCAAGCTGGGGTGGAGGTGGGAGCTTAGGTCAAGGGGTGGTCACTCCCCATGGGGGGTTGTGATGCACTGGTGTTGACATTGGGTGGTAGCTTGACCTCAAGCTTGCAACTGCAAAGATGGGATGCACGTGGGCGCTTGGGTTACGAGGTTGGTCGACACGCTCCACAATTACTCATACTCCTGTACCCCTACGATGCAGGTACATAGACCTAGTCCCTGACAAGCTGAAAGGGCCGCCCGTGTACTACCTGATCAGCGCTTGGAGCCTGAGCTTCAGGACACTGGTTGACACGCTCCGCAGCTACTTTGCGGCATGCAAGCGGGTGGGTTTCAGAACGAAAGATAGAAAGATATCCACCACTAGGCGTTAGAGTAAAAGTAAGGAACAGGTTCGCCCAGGTAAACCTTTTCCCCTCACCCTGTCAGGATGGGTACCACTAGGACCCAGTGCCCAGTCGTGGTACCCCCAGGATTGTAAAGCAAAACCACTGGCATTGCCACCAGGCTGCAGATGCTAATTTGCCTAACTGGGTGGAAGCTGCAGTAACGGTGAGATCCTTGCCCTTGTAGGATCGAGCTTGATTCCTGCCCTGCCCATCTCACTCTTTTCGCCCCTGCAGGCCGAGAGTGACGTCGTCATCTGGGTCAACTTCCTGTCCCTCAGCCTGACCGCGAGGTGGAGGCGGCAGAGCTGTCTGTCATTTCTGGCGTGCTCAAGGACGTGGATAAGGTGAGCTTATAGGTGGGGGACCCGCTGAATGGGGGAGAGCCACTGGGGAAGACTCACAGTTGGAGAGATCCCATGGGAGGATTTATTGGAAAGGTTACACTTCCACTAGGGGTCCGCCACTGGGGGACAGCCACTGGCGGACTGACCTTAGCCTCACATTTCAAACCTATCCCACACCTTGCCCCTGCAGTACCTCCTGGTGCTTGATCCCAAGGGGGCCTGGTCTACCTTATTGTGCACAATCCGTCCGTTTCAAACACAACAACAAATCCAACCCTTTGCCTCTCCTCCTCAACTGCAGGTTGCAAACCACTAAAACCCATCCCACACCTTGCCCCTGCAGTACCTCCTGGTGCTTGATTCCAAGGCCTCCTGCTGAAACCACACATGGATGATGTGCGACCTGTTTCTGACTGATGAGACGCAACGATACAACAGGCTGCTTGTGCTGCCCACCTCACCAAACTGGGAGGAGGTCAGAATGGAGTGTGGGGGAGGCGTTGATATGGCTTGTGAACTTCAAAAGGGGCGCTGCTTGAAGGAATGTAGCCTTTGATGAGCTCGTCATGCTGGTGCCGCCGAAAGAAAGAAAGAAAGAAAGAAAGAGCTGCGCCCTTGGGCGTGAGTTAAGGAAGGGAATGGTGCGCAGGCGGTGCCGCCAACCTCAATCAGCTAACGCAGAGTGTGGCAATTGCGGGCAGAGTGCTGTGGGCGTCAAGCGCTGCTTGAAGAATCAGGCTTGATTATGCTGCTTGCACGTCATGGTCGAGATGCAGCTTGGTCCTTGCAGTGTGTGGTTGATTTGGGGAAGACTACCTTTGCTGCTGCCTTGCGTGACTCTCTGCACCTTTGCTTGTAGGATCGATAAGCTGCAGTCGCTGCCGTTCATCTTGCACTTCCTATCTAATGCCCCACCTGGGACCCCTGCAGGTGGCGGAGCTGCTGTTCAGGCAGGCATGGCCTTTCAGGGCCCTCAACAGGTTGTCTTCAGGCAGTGCTTCGATCGCTACAATGCCCCACCTGGGACCCCTGCAGGTGGCGGAGCTGCTGTTCAGGCAGGCATGGTCTATGAGCCAGCTCATCACACCCGAAGATGACCACCGGGCGCTGGCGCAGGTATGCAGATGTGTTGAGGGGCAGAAGTGTGGAGCGTGTGGGATGTGTGGGTTGAATCAAGTGGGGTTGGGTACAGGGGTGCACTGTCTCTTAGCCACCGATTGCCCACCGCAAAAGGCACGAATGACTGCTGCCGCCGCCTTGATACTTACCTTGCAGGACCTGGCAGACGCGCTGTTTGGTCAGGGCGAGGTACACGATGCTCCTCATTGACTTTCATCCACCAACTGCCCACCGCAAAAGGGCACAAATGGCTGCTGCTGCTGCCTCACTGTTCACCTTGCAGGGCCTGGCAGACGCGCTGTTTGGTCAGGGCAAGGCGCAGGAGGCAAAAACTGTGATGAGGGCCGCGGGGCTGGTGCGCAAGGACGTGAAGCAGCAGCTTCCGGCCAGATACCTGCGCTGGCTCAACACAAGAGTGGCCAGGTACATGGACAGTAAGGCAGATGACGGGGATGACTTGGAAGTGGAGGAGGGCGAGGGGGGAGCGGCTGATTTCGAGCAGGGGGGCAAGGCCTCCCGTCAGGCTCACTTTGCCTAGTGGCAGCTGTTTCCCAGCCTGGTTCCCCTGTCTGGAACCAGCAGCTCAGCTCAGCTTGGTTACACATTGAGGCTCCTTCCCCCCAAAGGCAGCAGCTCATTGAGTGTCTCCAGCAATACCGTGTGTACCGCCGTGACCAGTCGCCTACACCTTCAAGCTGCCAGCGCCTCAGACTTCCTGGAACAGGAAGGGGCTGCTTGAGTAGTAGAATGAAAGAAAAGAGAACGGTGTGATTTTTAGGCAGTGTGGGTTTGAGCTGATAAGCAGTGCAGCGGCTTTTTCCGCCCCTTTTGTGAAACAATGCTAAGCTGAGCGTCCTGCAGGTTCACTTGCAATTTTGGTAGTGGTGTGTTCTACAGTCCTGGACAGCACCACAAGGGCACATAGGGACCCTGCCCGAAACGGGCAGGATCTCCTGCAGACACCAACACCCAGAGTCACTTGCGTACGCAAGTCACTCCGGGTGTTAGCAACTTGCGGGATAGTAGTGTGTTTTACAGTCCTGGGGGGCACCGCTAGGGCGCATAGGACCCCTGCCCAAAAACGGGCAGGATTTCCTGGTACCAACATCGAAAAGGGCTCACGTGTGGCCAATTGAAATGAAGGGAACCAAAATGGGATGTGATTCCCAGGCACTTGTGGTGTGTTTCATAGTCCGGGGAGGCACCGCAAGGGTGTGTAGGACCTGTGGGCAGGATTTCTGGTGCCAACACCCAAAGGAGCCACACAGTGGAGGAGGGCCCTGCGAGTGCCCTGCGATTGCAATGAGACCCCATGACGTGCAATCTGTGGCTCTCCAAGGCTCGCTGCTGATGGTCCTATTGATTGGTGAAGCGGCGCATGGCGCCAGGCTTTGACATTCTGCCATATGCGTGAGGCTGTTCATCGAGCAAGTTGCAGCTGGCAACATTGCCACTGCCACATTTTTGCTTCCGAGCTCAGCCAACATCGTGTTTGCATCTAGAGGAGACAATGCCGTGCCATGTGTTATATGGATGTTGTATCCATGCAGTGAACGCTGCCTGCCTAGCTGCCTGTCACCCTTTTGAACTGCGACGTGTGCGATTCACACATGTGTGAGCATTCATCCCGAAGGATTAAGTCTCATCAGCTGGTAAGCCCCTGATGGGGCCCTAGTCCACCCCTTGTCAAACGAATGGAACTTCCACGTCCATCATCTCCACCTGTTTGTGCAGGCATTAACAAAGCATATAGACCCACACCAACTACCATCCGATTCGGGGCTGTGAAGTGCGCACCCACCAACGCAGCGCTTCCCACTGCACGCACCACATCAAACAGGGTCTCGCGCGCTGAATCTGCAACCAAGCACCACCCCACAAAAAGTGCAGCAGCATCAGCGCGCTCGCAGCGTTTGGCCACCATGGCGTTCAGCATGACCGGCTGCGCGGCACCCACCGCTGCGCATGGCGCAAGCGCAGGGCCGCTGCGTCCTGCCCGCTCGCTGCCCAAGCCTAGCCCTACCCCAGCTCCACTAGCGGCCCAGGTCGCTTTGTCCTCCTGCGCCGAGGGCGCTGCTTCGAGACAGCCCATCAGGCGCTGCGTCACCGGCTCGACGCCATGTCAGGCCAGGGCGCGAGGGCTGGTGCGGGTTGGCAGCGTGCAAGTGGAGACCCAGCAGCAAACCACCCACGATGGCCTGGTGGGTCAAATGGGCGTGAAGCCATTTGGGCACCCATATATGGCATTAGCAGGCGCGAGAGCCCGTTTCAGGCATGCAGATGATGGGTTGGGTAAAAAGTGCAGCAGCAGGTGGCTCCGACCTGGGATGCAGGTAACATGGGGTGCGAAGTCGGTATGAGGTGGAGACTGGGTGTTTGAGTAGCTTTGAAAGTACAGGCGCCTGGTGGTGTGGTAGAACATGACGTGTAGCCATAGGTGGAGCTGCATAGGTGGAGCAGCCTAGGGGGGAGGGAGCTGCATGGGTGCAGCTGCAGAGGTGGAGCTGCATGGGTAGCTGGGGCGGTGGCGTGTTCATCAGGTAGAGTCGCAGGTCACGGTATCTGGGTGTCTGGGTGTAGATTACAACTGAAGTTCTGAGCCCGCGTAAACCGCTCGGCTGCGTGGTGTTTGGGTGATTTCGAATGTGGTGGTGTGGTCATGCTGTGGGGTTGCAGGGCATGCTGCTGTAGTTCTCGCAAGTACCCACCCACTCAGTCATGCAATGATGGATGCGGGGACCCAGCAGGTAGGCAGCTTTTGTGTAAAAGCAAGCATCTGTGCTGGGCTGCTCGATCACAAGCCACTGGGCGCTGTTGAAATCAACCGCTACAAACGCACAGGGTTTGGGTGTTGGAGGGGGGTGAGCGGGAGGGGGCGGGTTGGGAAGCGCGTGTGCAGGGTTGGCATGTGTTGGACGGGGTTGCTTCCGTCTGCTGTGCACACAAGTATGCCCACACTTGCCCACACTTGTTCCCACACTTATTCCACACCTGCACAGGAGGTTGTGAGGCTGGATCCTGAGTTGGCGCCCTTCACTGATCACCTGAAGTACCGCTGGAGCAAGTACACGTCCCTCAAGGAGTCCATCAAGGAGGCGGAGGGGGGGCTGGTCAACTTTGCAG
>JAWZTI010000445.1:0-29095 GCA_039880955.1 Chlamydomonas urium
ACCTCAGGACTGAAACGTGGTTTGAATGTAGAACAACACCTCCTGAGTCCTGACACTCCAACACATGTCACCCATGTTCACCCTGATTGTTCACAGGAATGGACAAAACATGATGTCCATCATCTGGCCTTGCTGCCATGCTGTTTGTGCCACCTGTGTCCAAGGCATCACCACGGCAAGGTGCCCAATGTGCCGCAGTCCCATCCAGGAGCACAAGAGGGTGTTCTTTGGGGCCTAAATTGTCACCAAGGTAAATCACACTAGGGCCAGTGAATTGCTAGCCTCATGGTTGAGAGGTGTGAGGCCGCAGCCTCTGATGATGGCACTTCTTTTTCGCTTTTCGCTGTGTCAGCAAGGGGTGGCAGTGCGCACTGCAGCTTGTGCACTCCAAGGGGGTAGCGAGGCTGCTGTGGAGGGAAGGCGTTGGAGAGCGGCATGGTGGGGCAGCTGCCGAAATTTCTGACAGAGGGCTGGGGGTGAGGATGAAGAGCCCGGGGTCGGGGATGTGGGGATGTGGGCTTGATTAATTTGGGACAGCGTTGGTGCAGGATGAGGAGGATCTCGCCAGGTGAAGTAAACGGAAGCCCTGCACCAGCTGACATCACGGTAGCACAAAGCGGACACTGGCACATGCAGCAGGACTGCGAAAAGCCCCTGTGCGGGTGCCGTTACAGGGCGGCGTACAGGTGGCCAGTCAACTTGCTTGAGCTTGGTGCTTAGACTTGGTTTGACGCAGGTCTATGCTGAGTAAATAATCATTTTTGTGCCGGTGAATCAACATGGCTTGGCGGCGCCCCTGAGCCACTGAAGTGCTGACGCCAGGGTCTCAGCAAAGCAGGCTTGAGTCCTTCTTTAACCTCATAGCGCTCTTTCTGTCATGATGTTTGGACAACTCTTCGAAGCCAATGCCTGGCCTATGGGTTAAAGTATGCCCTTACCCCACCCTCAAGCAAGATTGCAACAATGTCCAACTTTACAGCGCATCCAAACGTGTCGAGCTCCATGAGCAATGCAAGTGGCGATAATGAGCGCCAACAGCCAAAATGCGGGACGCAGGGTCGCCCAGGCCAGCGACTGCTGCATACAAGGGCACCAGCCCTATGCCTGGTGCTGCCTCTTGGTGACACGAGCCACGAAACCAGACTTGATGGCAGACACTGTCCTGGATGCACCGCACTGTTGGCAGCGCAGGTGCATCAGACGTGTCGCTGAATCGCGATCCAGCAGCGTGTCCACGCTTTTGCAGCCAGGGCACAGCACGTATCTGTGTGCACGGAGCACGGGCAGAGGAGGACGGCATGCAGTCAGTCAGTGCTTTAACAGACAGCCTTCAGTGAACAGCCTGACATTTGTATGTGTGCCCAAGCTGCACTCACTGAAACACCAACACTGAAACACCAACACTGAAACACCTTTCCGCCCTTTCGCAAGGGCTAGGCCATGCAGCCGAACGTTTGTTTACGCGGGCTCAGTGCTGAAATGTAAAATCTACACTGAAACACCAAGACCCAAGACACCCATCCAATCAAGCCCCACGCACTCGTTGACGTATCGTCGCAGCACCGTCTCGAAGGACTTGGGCAGGAAGCGGCCCTTGATGACAAGGCGCTGCTGCCCGTCGAGCGACCCACTGGTACCCAGCTCCGCCAGCAGGTAAGCGCTGACGTGTTCCTGCTGCCTGTTCATTGCCCTGCACATGTCCATGAAATTGGTGAACACTGTCTTCTTGGTGCCTTCTCTGGCCACCTGCAAGGCAGCAGCATGGTGCCAACGCGGTTAGCGAGCTACTCAAACACGGGGAAGCAGACGCCAGATGAGCGGCACACATGGGTGCATAGCCGAGCCGGCCGGCGGCAGCTGCACGCATCAGCACTACCCAGCGAGTCAGCAGGGAGCCCTGCTGCAACCTGATGCGTGAACAGCCCCGCCATTGCCCAGCTGCAGCGGAACGTCACTGCAACACCCAGGCCCCACGGCCCGGCCTGGAGTTGCAGCTGGCAGGAGACATGGCTGCACGCCGCGCCGTTGTGCCAACGCCCATGGCTTTCTGTGACAAACTTCTCGACATAGTGCGCACCTGGGGTGGCTTCAAAATGGTGCGCCTGCGCTCTCCTGTCAGCTCTGGGTTCTTCTCCTTCAAGATGCCAAACACACGGTCTGCATGAAAGCAGCACAACAGCTATCAGCGCTTTTGTCTTGGGTACTCCAAACTACGCGGTGGCACATGCAGCTCCAATGACATACAGCCAGCTCCAATGCGCTCACCCAGCAGCTCATCGTAGGTGTAGTCGCGCTCAGTCCCTGACCAGGGGTACTTGCCCGCCTTGGTCTCCTCATGCGCCAGCTCATCCTCACCATCCCCAGCTGGTGCTGCTGCTGCAGGGGCGCCCTCAGCATCATCATCCCCGAATTCTTGCGCACGGTCCTACTCAAAGGAGGGGGCATGCATGCGTGCGCTTGAGCATGGGCGGTGCGAACAACGTTGCAGCGCTGAGCCAAATTCCATACACCCCCGTATTCGCACGCAGCAGCGAAATGCAGCCGAATCCGTGCCGCGCACGCACCTTTTTCTTCTTCTTTTTCTTCTTAAGCGACAGGTCCAGATCCAGGTCGCCCTCCGCCTCCGCAGGGCCTGGTGCAGCCTCTGCGCTTGCCTCACCCTCCCCCGCTGTCGCTCCCTGTACGCAGCAGGCATAGCTGGGGCTTGAAACAGGTGCAGCGAGGCGGCTGCATGGGATGGTCTCGTTCCCTGGTGCTCATTCCCACCTCCTCCAGCACAAGGTCCTTTTTCTTCTTCTTCTTCTTTTTCCCAAGATCCAGTGCTAGCTCGCCCCCGTCCACTGCGCGCATCGATGGTTTGCAGGGTGTGTGGAGTGGCGGCCAAGCACCATCCGTGGCTTCCCAGCACCCTGCAAGGCTTGAGCAGCATCGCATGCGCTGCTCGCACCGTCCAGGTCCTCCATCTTGGCTGCGAGCACCTCCTCGTCCGCCATGCTGCCTGGTCGCTGTGAGAAACCCTGTATTCAAACTATTGACAGCAACAAAGACGATGCGGTGCACAATTGACGTGGTGCAAGCGTAGCAAAATTGCAACACCTGCGGGTGTGGGCCGGTGTGGGGGAAAATTTTTTCGCCAGTGTCGCGTGCACGGGTTCAGTGCAGCCAGCGTGACCTCAAAGGCTGCGTTTCAAGGGGTCTCAGCCCCAGCAAATGGCCGCTGTCCACCAAGGGCGGCACTCAGAACAGCAGCACGCAAACCCCGCGCGCGGTGAGGCACTGCGCCGGTGATGGCATCGTCTGGCCCTCCAGGAAACGTGCCAGTGTCAGGCAGCAGAGCCAAGAACAAAAGGCCGCTAGACCACAACGCAGTGCAGCAGGGCGGGGCCTCCAGCTCCTCTGCTTTCACGGCGACACGCGAGGACGGCCAACCGCCAACGCCAATGCCGCTCAAATACGTGGTGCAAGAGGTACGAGAGAGGGTCGAAAGGCCCTGCTTGCATGCATGTCCCTGCGCAATAGCAGGGCCCTCATGCATGTGCGCAATGCATATGCACACTGCGCATCCCTGCACATGACTGCAGGCAGTCAAGCGCTGGTTTGAGGACACTTACCAGGAGGCCATGCGTGGCGACATCAAGCAGCAGGCCCTGTTGGGCCAGATGTATGCAGAAGGCTACGGGTGCGAAAAGGATCCCAAGGCAGCCAAGGAGTGGACTGAACGTGCAGCAGGCAGGGGCTACCGCATGCAGGGCGTATACTGTGAGCTCTGACTGCTTCTTAGCCAGGGCAGCGCCACAGTAGCTTGACAGAACCTCACCACACGTACGTGGCCAACGCTGTGCCTATAACGGCGTCCAGGGCACACCTCTCCTGCTTATGTGACATGTACGGCAGCTCGTCCAGAACTGCTAATGTTGCATGGGTGGCAGTTGTTTTTTTAGATATGTGCTTGCATCCCATGATCAAGGGCAATCCGGCGATGCATTCGTGCACGCATTGGCAAGCAGCGCTCATTACTGCTGACCAACATTGCATGCAAGGACACGAACTACTGCCCATTTTCTGGAGAATGCAGCGGTGTCATTTTAATCATGGCATGGCAGCGCCTGTTTACATGTACGAGTAGAAAGCGCCTGTTCACAACCCACCTTGTCAGTGTTCACCGTCTGTTCTCCCCATATCATTAAAACTTGGGTCGGCGGTTACAACTGACGGTGAAATCGAAGTTCGGAGCCCGACAGCCCATACGCCCGTGTACGCTCCACGCCAGGGCAGCCCTCCCAGGACATGGCGCACGACGCTGCGGACGTCGCGGCTTGCCGTGACCAGGCTCCCACGGCCCGCAAGGCAACCTGTGACGGCCTGGTGCGCTAGCTTCAGGCTTTGGCGCGAGTCTGAGCACGACTGGCGCACACCGCACTGAGGGCAGCAGGGCCCGGCAGCGTGCAGGGCACCACCTGCAGCCGTGTGTACGCGCAGAGTGCAGTGGGAGCTGTCAGTGCGGCAGGTGCTGGCACCAGGCTTTGAAACTGGGCTGCTGACACATGCCATGTTGCACGTGGCCACAGATCCATGCCACTCACAGCAAGAGGACGGGCAGCGTGGATGTCTTCTGCGGGGGGTTGGACCCGCTGATCACGTCTGACGTTCTGCATGAGGCATTCAAGGATGCGCGCTGCGCGTGAGTCTCACTTGGCAACAGTGATGCAGCACCACACTAGGTGGACAGCCTGCCTGACAAAATGACATGCCTGCCCCTGCCCTGATGACGCCCCTCTTAGGGATGCATGCGTCATCATGGACGCTGCAGGGCGGTCGCGAGGGTATGGCTTTCTGGCTTTTCACAGGCACGAGGACGCCGAGAATGCTGTTGCCACGCTGCAGGGCAAGCTTGTTGGCTCCCGGCGGGTGAAGCTTGGCTGGTCAAGGCGTGATGACCCGCTGCCACCTGTGGACAGCAGCATCGTTGACCGGTGAGGCCTCGACGCCAGGTTCTGTATGATGAGGTGAAGCTTGCTGCTGTTGCTGACATATTTTCCTCCTTGTTGTGTGCGCATGGGCGCAGGGCTGACCCCACCAACAGGTGCGCCTGGCATTCACGCAGCTCAGCTTATGACGGGCGCATGTTATGAGCGACACGAGCATGATGTGCAGCAGTTGCTCTCATCACCACTCACCTGTGTTGGTCAATGCTGTATCAATCGTTTTCAGGGCGATCTATGTGCGCAACATCGCCCCTGATGCATCTGAGCAAGAGATATCTGGCCACTTCTCCAAGTTCGGTGCCATCGTCAAGATTCGCCTTTTCAAGCGGGGCCTGCTGTCCAGCTTTGGGTTTGTGGAATTCGAAGACCACGCAGAGGCAGTACAGGCAATCGTGCACAGCGATGGCAAGGAGCTGCACGGGAGAGTGATCAGATGCTGCTGGAGCAAGCAGCAGCCAGGTGGCAGCATGCCAATGCCAGGGGCCCAGCTCCCAGCTCCCCCCTCAGACCTGGCCTTCACGAACGCAACCGCTACAGCCGCCTCGTCGCTGTCTGCGCTGTCTGGTGTAAACCCCTGGCTGCTCGGCAGCAATGCCGCTCCCCCGCCCAACCCATCCAACTTTGCGCTTCTGGCAGCCGCTGCGTCCCTGCCTGGTGGCGGCCATTCCATGTGGCAGCATGGGCACTCAGGCATGCAGGCGCAATCTACGGCAGCTTCGCTGGGCATGCAGCACAGGGATGCCACCTCTGCATTCATGCCTGGCTCCCTGTTCAGCATGCACCCTTCGTCGCTGGCGACAGCACTTGGCGCAGCGTCTCAACAGGCAAGAATATGCATGGGTTCGCAATACAGCAAGCTTGTACCCTTGCAACGCGGTGGCATCATAGGCAAACCTGCACAGCGCCTCCATGACTCATTCTTCAACCCAATTCTTGTACATAGGCTCAGTACTGGGACGCCCTGGCAGCGCTCGTGAACCCATACCCTATGTGGCACCATGGGCTGCCGGCACTGGCAGGTTCTTCGGCACCCTATAACATGGACCTGGCGGCTGCACTGCACATGCCAGCCATGGCGTCTGCCCTTGAGACTTCCGGGCCATTCCCCATGCCAAGGTAACCGGCGCGTTAGCCACTTTGTGGAACACCACCTGCAGCGCCGCACTTGCAAGCACCCCCAGGCATGGCAAAATGGTAGCATCTGCACCAAATGTGCACCGCTGATTATTTTGCTTTTTGTGCATGTCCATCAGTCGTCCCAAGTACTGGAGTCCTGTGCATATTGTCTATACACCTGTTTGCTGCCCTCATGCTTTCCTGTTCCTATGGCAGGGCATTTTCTGCCTGCCCAGCCCTGTTCATGTATGGTCCTGTGTGTCCATTTCCCTTGATGGTCACACCCTAGCTTTCTCCAAGACATTGGCGATCATGCACAAGTGTTCACCTGAGGCTGTGACTTATACCCGGATGCCAGTCATAACAAGTCAACAAGTCATCTGATACGCTTGAGCAACCCCGCACTGCCTGCCTGCTGTGGACTTGTTCATAAGTGCCAGCCGCTGAAGGGTGGCAGCTACGCAAGTGTGCAGGGCAGGGCGAGTGGGGGCTACCAGTCAAAGGTTTCATTATCGAGGGTAAGCATGCGGAGCAGATCTGGTGCCTGCCCTGCCCAGACGATTTAGAAAATAATCTCAAGGGGCATGCCATTGCACAGCCAGTCACAAACACACGTCCGCATATCCCATGCAACTTACTGAGCCCGGTGAGCACTGCTGCAGCACCTTGAGCACTCAGCACAGTGAGAGGCAGCTCACGCCAATAGTATACCACCCTGTACTACAGATATCCACGTGACCAGGGGACACAAGCACAGCACAGTGTCACAGTCTGCACAGGCGCTGGCCACTGCTACCGGCACCTAAAGCAGGAACTGCCAACAAAAGCTGCCAGGAACAGGGGATGCTGGTCTGCGTGCACAGCCATCCGCAGCCATAGCGTGTGTGCATCCCCATGCTCCGGATTCATGCCCTGCTGGCAAAGGAGCCCCGGTGAGGGGCACTGGGCGCACGCGCCTGAGCTGCTGCCGCCGCCGCCGCTGCCGCCGGTGCTGCTAAGTATGGCCATGGCTGCGCTGGGGCCAGCTGCAGCGTCTCAGGGTACACTAGTGCCCTTGCACAGCTAGCAGTGTGGCTGGCTCCCCTCTCTAAGGATGGGGAACTGGGGGCCAGCCAAATGCGGTCCTCCTGGTTGCAGGTCACGCAGTCATCCAATCGATGTTTCACATGCTCCCCTCGTAGCTGCACTGACACCGCCATCGCCTCGCCATGCGCGCTGTCCTCACATTTTGAAGCCCTGCCTCTCGAGTTCCTGCCACTCCTTGATGGTGTTCTCGAGGCAGTTCAGCGCCATGTCTGCAAATTCTGGCGACGCGTTGCGGAACGCTCGCAGCGTGGGCTGCGAGGAGCAGAAGATGGAGTCAAGTCAGAGGGACCCCTGTCTGTCGTGAGCTGCAACACGCAACGCTGTCACCGGCAGTATTGACATCGACCCCTGCTTCTCGCATGGCACCATCCCAGGCTATATCTGCTCCTGCAACATCCTGGCAACATGCGTGTTTGTTCTTTCACTCGGCAATGCAGGCCTGCACCCCAGGCCCATGCAGTATCCCCAAAAGTACACGGTACTCGCAGTCGCAGCGCTTTCACCAGTGCCGCACAGCTGAACAGCCGTACAGCTGAACGCTGTGGCACACACTGCGGCCCCACACATGTCACCCCAGCCACGGTCGAGCGTACGCACCTTCACAAACACATCGATGAAGTTCAGCTGCGCTTTCGGCATGTTCATCGTCTCACGCACGCAGAACGGCGAGATGGGCAGCCCCTTGGCCTTCTCCTGGTCACCCTGTTGCAACAGGTGGGAATAACACCGAGTCAGTTTCAGCCAGCATCTTGGGCCGTGTGTGGGTTCAACAAGCGGCGTGCAGTCAGCCCGAGCCACTCTGATAAGCCGCAAGCATAGCCCTTTATCTTGATGTTGCCACCCATACCCATGTGCACCAGACAGGTCTTGACGCAAAATACCATGTACAGATGGTGTCTGGGCCCAGCCCGAAATTGCTGCGGCTGCGGTGTCTGCGGGCCATCGCTGCATTTCCCTGCCCTCCATGCGCACCTGGTCGCAAAACTCTTGCACGACTCGCTCTGCCCAGGCGCGTGCCAGCGGGAATGGCCGTGAGGGGTTTGCTATGTCAGCTAGGTGCACCACCATCTGGAACAGCAGGTTGCGTTGCTCCTGCCAATCGTTGAGGTTCGGTCTTTCTTGTAAATGGTTGCTGAAGCTCCTCAGCAAGTCAAAGTGGATGGCCATGTCCGTCGCCATGACAGCGTCGATCATTAGCTTGCGGCACTGCACCCGGGGATCAGAGTACATGCAGATGCTTGTTGGGTCGGGGGTCGCAGGACAGCATGGAGGTGGGAAGCACTGGTGGCGCCCACTGCATGCTTCATCGCATGACGCATGCATGCCCTGTCGCTCCTGTGGTGACCCGGGCACCATGCATGGAACCCTCGACTTCCACATACCACCCATGCAACCCCATGCGCACCTGCTTTTGCTCTGCAAACGTGAACAGCTCAAAGATGTCGCAGCCATCGCACGTGCGTGCCAGCTGAAAGGCACGGCTGATGTGATAGTTCTCGTTCACCGACTTGTCATTGTGAATGGTGGCTCGCTCGTGCTTGCTGTTGATGAGGAAGTCATTGTTGACCCCTAGATGCCCAAGGTCATGGACGGCCGACGCCACGATGATGCAGAACGTCTCCATCTTTGTGACCTCGCACAGTCGCTGCGTTCGCAGGCTGTGCAGAATGATGGCTGCGGTCTGCGTGACATCTGCTGCGTGGATAGCGTTGTGGTATGGGTTGGGCAGGTATTCGCCCTCTACGCGGTGCAGGAACTTCTCCACTGTTCTGCGGTCCACCATCTTGCGCCCCTCCACCCGCCAGTTGTCCTGCGTGGGTGGGTGGGCCAGGGATGGCGGGGCAGGGCGCCCGCGTTCAGGGGCCCGCGCATGCGGCAAGCGGTCCTTTATACCCGTCTATATTAGCTGCATCTGCTCACCAGCACATCGAACAGCTCCAGCAGGGCCATGGTCATGGTGATCAAGGGGCAGCCTCTGGCCTCCCTCGCGTCTAGTCTGGTTTGCATGTCCAGGTCGAAGGGGCTGAAGCTCCATGAGAAGAGCTGCGAAGCAAAAAGGGCCGGCGTCAGACGTGCTGCAGTGAATGGGCAGGCAGGGCCGATGCGGCGCCGGCTTGCGCTTGTTTCCCTGCTGCGCGCCCGCTCACCCTGTCGTGGATGCTGTCTATCCACTGCCTGCGCTGCGCGGCGCTCCTTTCCAACGCCTGGTCTGGGTCTGCTCCTCTAGGCTGGGCATGGCTGCATGGCTGCCGCTCCGTCATTACTCCGCCCTGCACGCGCATTCCAGGCCAGCCGCAGCTTAGCATTGCTGCCTGGGTGGCCCGCCAGCCGTGGCAGCGAGCGCTGCGCGGGTTTCACCTTGCTGGCGACGCAACCATTGCTCGTGTTGTCGGGGGGCATAACAGTATCCTCGCCCAAGGCCGGCTGCGCCCGGCCGAAGCAGCAAAACAGCGCGCTGATCTGTCTGAGCGGCCAGCAGAGGCAGCACCTCAGAAAGCGCCGCATCCCGCCGGGCTCCTGGCGCTCCGCTGGTGCTGGCATTCGCTGGCTCGCCAAGATGTGTGCCTCATGCTGTCGCTATGGTGGTCAGCAATGCAGCGGGCTTCACATGGAGCTGCGCCTTACACATGCGCTGACTTGGTCCAAGGCCCATGGGCTCGAGGGTCCACACTTTGGCGGTACGTTTCCATGCAAATTTCACACGAGCGCAACAAATGGAGGGCTTATGGCACGCGCTGCGCGTTGCCGTGGCCTGACAGGTGATGGGCACTGCCGGACCGGGTCTTGCTGCAAGGCGGGGCGAGAGTAGTGCAAAATGTGAGCCATGTGCAACCAGGGCTCTGCAAATGTTTGCGCCGAGCCCTGCACGCAGGCAGCTATAAGCCGTCGCAAAGTGCAGCTGGGGCCCATGTCGGGCGTTTCCATCGCGCGCACTATTCTGGTCAGTCGGGCACGCAGCACGTCAGCGAGCACGCTGCACAGAAAGCAGTCTGCGCGCGACACGCGGCCATTGTGCGCGCATAGCACAGCGTGTGGCGCAATAGATTTTCACCAGTGCCCACGGGATCCTGCACATGCATATCTGTGAGCAGCAGCATCGCTCCAAAACACTCAGGTTGCACCCGCATGTTGTGCGAGTCTGGCAGACATTGGCTTCTTGGGTGGTACTGGTTGTCTTGATGTATTCCGCATTTCTGCTATGTTTACCACGGCTAGCAACACCCTCAGGTTTCGCGGTTGTCCGCAGCACCCCAAGTAAAAACCTGCCGGTGGTGTGCTCCGCCCAAACATGCAGAAGCCCTAGGCTGCCCACAGCGGTGTTGCACATACTGCGTGTTGCGGTATCCACAGCGCGCCATGGCGCGCCGATTGCTGTGGGCTGCATGCAGATCGCTAGCTGCCGGGGACGGTGCCATGCAGGCGCCGAATGTGCGTATTGCCAGCTTGGTGGCAGCATGGAGAGCAGTGGAAACACAGGTCGGCACGTTGCTGCACGTGAATGCATGCCAACGCAACATGGCATTGCTTAATGCATTGGTTTGGTGTCCTGCACAGGTAGCCTTGGCATGGTGGCAGTTAGGCGGAAGCCTGGCGTTGCGTGCTTTGGCAACGACTGCACAGGACCATGTGCAGCCCTTGCAGAACCCACAAGGCATGGGTCCTCCTGTTGTAGCCAGCAGTGCTTCACAGCAGCAAGACATGAAGAGAACTGGGCCCAGGAAGGGAGGGGGGGCTGATCGACCATCCTGTGGCCAGGGTATGCAGCAAAGCTCGATTGTGGAAGGGGTCAGTGGCGGCTTGAGCAGCAGTGGAAGCGGTGCTGTTGCTGGGACTGCTAGAGGTGCAGCCGGGCATGTCGCCAGCACTGTGTCTGGTCCTGCCTCAACTTCTGGTGGGGGCAGCAGCAGTAGCATTGGGCCAGGCCCAGGTCACAAGCGTCCCCAGGGTAACCCTGGGCCAAGGCCTGCGCAGGCCACCCCCAGACAACATCAGAGCATTGGGCGGGCGATGCAAGTACTTAACGAGTCCGCGAATAGGGTGCGGTCAGCGTGGAAGCACAGAGCGCCGCTGCCACAGGCATCACAAGCCCAGCTGCAGGTGCGCAGGTGCCGGCCCCCTTATGCATGCATGGCTGTACCTTGCGACCTGTGTGGCTGTGCCACTCAGCGGAAGGGCGGCATCGTGAGCATGCGCTGGTGTCGTGCGTGAGCGCTTCTGAGTCTTTGTGTGCTGTTGCATGTGCACGTGCCCTGGTGCGCAGCTTGTGGTAAAATCGGCGCACACCCCCTTTATCAAGCACATCAAAGCCAGGCTGTCAACAGATCCAGATCTCCTACAGGACCTGCTGCGTCACTCCAGGTGCGTGACCCGCTGTGCGCCACCTGCGGTGCGTCTCTGACTGAGCCTTTTCATCTGACAGGGGGTTAGGTCTTTGGTGAAGGCGATCGCACAATTAAGAGCAACAATTGGTGGAAGTGGAACACACTGAGTGTGGTGGAGTGGACAGTCCACAGTGACACACGTGGGTGGCGTAAGTGGCTGCTAGACTGATGCTTGTGGTCCAGCGGGAGGCATAGACGGCTAGAGCTCACGTCACATGCTAGGAACGGTGGCCGCGTTGAGCGTGTGTGTGTAAAGTCACTTCACTGAGCTCCTACCAATGTTGCCGCTGCTGCGCTCCCGCAGGGCTGCACCATCACCTGCGCGAGCAGCTGCAGCACCCAGCTCTCAACAAGCAGCAGCGGGCGACGCTGTTGCTGCTGCTGGCGAGGCGACGGAGCGCCCAAGACCGTTGAGCCAGCGCAAGGCGCCAATGTCACCTGCCCCCTCACAGCAGCAGCAGCCTGCAGCATTGAGCGTGGCTGAGTCAATGCCGGCGCCAGCCGCCCTCACCCCAGTGCAACTCAAGAACCTTGACGCAAGGGTGTCAGCACTGTTCCTGGAGTACATCATGACTCACCACGCAAAAGAGGTGATCCTGTTGATCAGGCTAGCTGGGACCTTTCGTGGCATGGCATGTGTGACCTGGCATGCTGTTGCCGCTTACATGATCTTATGTGATGCGGCGCGCTGTATGAGCTGTGCAGTGCTACCCGACCGTTGATACAGGCTGTCTCTCTGTGATGCACTGTTCAGGGCACTGTATGGCGCTGGATGTACCGCAGCACCTGCCGCTGACTGCAAGCTGACCACTGCTTCCGACCCACCCCCGCCCTTGCCAACAGATGCACGGTGTGTCGACCGCCCAGGACCTCTCGCAGCCTCACCAGTGGTTTCCTTTCGCACGCTCCATACACCGCAAGGTCATTTACCATGCAGGTAAGTACTGCTGCAAAGCTGTGGCTTCAGCAGCCCAGGAGGATCGCTTTGTCGATGCTCGCAGCTTTATTTTGCACCCTAGTGCCCTACCATCTTGACAACAAAGCTGCCCAAGGGAAGCCAGATATCATGCCTGAGACATGGCCCCATTTCCTGTTGATGGTTGATTGGAGAGAAGGCCAGGGAAAGGACAGGGAGCGGTCGATAAGAATGCGCACTAGCTGAGCTCATATTTGTGTGTCCCGATGCAGGCCCAACCAACAGCGGCAAGACGTACAACGCGGTGCAGGCGCTGAAGGGCGCGCAGACAGGCGTGTACTGCTCGCCGCTGCGCCTGCTGGCGCTGGAGCAGTACGACCGCCTCAACCAGGTGCGGCACGCGTGTATGGGCTCCATGGGCAGCGGGACGCAGGTACGGCAAGCATATACAGCCCCAACGGCAGATCATTGGCATGTTTTGACTGATGAGCGTCCAGCCTACGCTTGCCTGCCAACCCTCTGGGAATGTGCGCCCCCGCACAAGGGAGCAAGGCCGTCACGCTGTGAGGGACAGTGGCGAGGGGGCCGTGCACGGACTTCACCTTTGCTTGCGATCGTTGCAGGAGGGCGTGCGCTGCAGCCTGGTCACGGGCGAGGAGGTGCGCGAGGTACCGGGCGCGACGCACGTGTCATGCACCGTGGAGATGGCCAACCTCAACAGGCGCTGGGACGTGGCTGTCATTGATGAGATCCAGGTGTGACCAACGTGCGGAGGGGTTGCACAGGCATGAGTCGAGGCTTTGGTTAAGCGTGATGGAACAAGAGCGTGTTGTAGCCGCTGCGTTAGGAGCGTCAGCGCGCACGATCGGCATGAGGCCCTGGTTATTGTGGTGGAGGCAGTTGCAGTGAAGGGGCGAACCCCCTGGCGTTAGCAATGCAATCACTCCGCACGCTTGTGCCTTTCCTCCAGCACTGACTCTGGTCTGGTTGTGTTTGCTGCACAGATGATTGGTGACAATCAGAGAGGCAGTGCTTGGACCCGGGCGCTGTTGGGGCTACCAGCCAGCGAGATTCACCTGTGTGGGGACGCCACGGCGCTGGAGCTGGTGCGGCGCCTCTGCAAGGACACGGGGGAGGAGCTGGTGGTGAGTAGGGCCTCAACGAGGCAGTGGTGTGTGTGTTGGGGCGAAGACGCCAGTGGTGAGCATGGAGGCAGTCATTTTAGGTGGGAGAGGTGCGCTGGCGGTTATCAAAGTGAATCATGACGTTGACAAGCCAGACGTGGTGGCATGGCACTGGCTAGTTGCTCCAACCTGGGCTTGGTTCTGGGGGCGCTGACCACTACGGGGAGGATGCAGTGCAATCTGGATGCTGTGACATGGCACTGAGGGAGTGCCTTGAGTGGCAGCCTCGTGACCGAAGGACGCCTCTTCGCTCCGCCCTGCCATGCAACATGCAGGTCAACGCGTACACCCGCAAGTCGCCTCTGCATGTGGAGGGCAGCCACCTCAGCGACATGCAGAACATCCAGGAGGGTGACTGCATCGTCGCCTTCTCCAAGATGCGCATCTATGATTACAAGAAGGTGACTGCCGCAGTGCAGTCAAGTCGCTTGACTGTACTTATGCAATAGATTGAGGGTTGACGTGCAGGCACCGTCAGATCAGGGCTGTTGTGTGACTCGTTGGGATGTTCCTGGCGTTGATGACAGTGTCAAGAGTACTGATTACACCCACGACATGGGTAGGGCACTCGGCTTCTGCATACCTGTGCATACCACCATGAGCTGAATCCCTGGCTAACCTTTGTTTAGCGTGCACCCTCACCCTGCCCTGCGTTTTCGCCTCACCCTCAAAGCAGGCCCTGTGCTTGGCTCCTGCCCTGAGTCCTGTTCGCCCAATACCACCACCTGCGCATTACGCAGGCCATTGAGACCATGACGCCCCACAAGGTGTGTGTGGTGTATGGTGCGCTACCTGCGGAGACGCGCCGCTCCCAGGCGCAGCTGTTCAACACACCAGGCACCGGGTGGGTCCAGGCTGCGGGCTCGGGCAGCGGGACTCAAGACCTCAGGACTGAAACGTGGTTTGAATGTAGAACAACACCTCCTGAGTCCTGACACTCCAACACATGTCACCCATGTTCACCCTGATTGTTCACAGGAATGGACAAAACATGATGTCCATCATCTGGCCTTGCTGCCATGCTGTTTGTGCCACCTGTGTCCAAGGCATCACCACGGCAAGGTGCCCAATGTGCCGCAGTCCCATCCAGGAGCACAAGAGGGTGTTCTTTGGGGCCTAAATTGTCACCAAGGTAAATCACACTAGGGCCAGTGAATTGCTAGCCTCATGGTTGAGAGGTGTGAGGCCGCAGCCTCTGATGATGGCACTTCTTTTTCGCTTTTCGCTGTGTCAGCAAGGGGTGGCAGTGCGCACTGCAGCTTGTGCACTCCAAGGGGGTAGCGAGGCTGCTGTGGAGGGAAGGCGTTGGAGAGCGGCATGGTGGGGCAGCTGCCGAAATTTCTGACAGAGGGCTGGGGGTGAGGATGAAGAGCCCGGGGTCGGGGATGTGGGGATGTGGGCTTGATTAATTTGGGACAGCGTTGGTGCAGGATGAGGAGGATCTCGCCAGGTGAAGTAAACGGAAGCCCTGCACCAGCTGACATCACGGTAGCACAAAGCGGACACTGGCACATGCAGCAGGACTGCGAAAAGCCCCTGTGCGGGTGCCGTTACAGGGCGGCGTACAGGTGGCCAGTCAACTTGCTTGAGCTTGGTGCTTAGACTTGGTTTGACGCAGGTCTATGCTGAGTAAATAATCATTTTTGTGCCGGTGAATCAACATGGCTTGGCGGCGCCCCTGAGCCACTGAAGTGCTGACGCCAGGGTCTCAGCAAAGCAGGCTTGAGTCCTTCTTTAACCTCATAGCGCTCTTTCTGTCATGATGTTTGGACAACTCTTCGAAGCCAATGCCTGGCCTATGGGTTAAAGTATGCCCTTACCCCACCCTCAAGCAAGATTGCAACAATGTCCAACTTTACAGCGCATCCAAACGTGTCGAGCTCCATGAGCAATGCAAGTGGCGATAATGAGCGCCAACAGCCAAAATGCGGGACGCAGGGTCGCCCAGGCCAGCGACTGCTGCATACAAGGGCACCAGCCCTATGCCTGGTGCTGCCTCTTGGTGACACGAGCCACGAAACCAGACTTGATGGCAGACACTGTCCTGGATGCACCGCACTGTTGGCAGCGCAGGTGCATCAGACGTGTCGCTGAATCGCGATCCAGCAGCGTGTCCACGCTTTTGCAGCCAGGGCACAGCACGTATCTGTGTGCACGGAGCACGGGCAGAGGAGGACGGCATGCAGTCAGTCAGTGCTTTAACAGACAGCCTTCAGTGAACAGCCTGACATTTGTATGTGTGCCCAAGCTGCACTCACTGAAACACCAACACTGAAACACCAACACTGAAACACCTTTCCGCCCTTTCGCAAGGGCTAGGCCATGCAGCCGAACGTTTGTTTACGCGGGCTCAGTGCTGAAATGTAAAATCTACACTGAAACACCAAGACCCAAGACACCCATCCAATCAAGCCCCACGCACTCGTTGACGTATCGTCGCAGCACCGTCTCGAAGGACTTGGGCAGGAAGCGGCCCTTGATGACAAGGCGCTGCTGCCCGTCGAGCGACCCACTGGTACCCAGCTCCGCCAGCAGGTAAGCGCTGACGTGTTCCTGCTGCCTGTTCATTGCCCTGCACATGTCCATGAAATTGGTGAACACTGTCTTCTTGGTGCCTTCTCTGGCCACCTGCAAGGCAGCAGCATGGTGCCAACGCGGTTAGCGAGCTACTCAAACACGGGGAAGCAGACGCCAGATGAGCGGCACACATGGGTGCATAGCCGAGCCGGCCGGCGGCAGCTGCACGCATCAGCACTACCCAGCGAGTCAGCAGGGAGCCCTGCTGCAACCTGATGCGTGAACAGCCCCGCCATTGCCCAGCTGCAGCGGAACGTCACTGCAACACCCAGGCCCCACGGCCCGGCCTGGAGTTGCAGCTGGCAGGAGACATGGCTGCACGCCGCGCCGTTGTGCCAACGCCCATGGCTTTCTGTGACAAACTTCTCGACATAGTGCGCACCTGGGGTGGCTTCAAAATGGTGCGCCTGCGCTCTCCTGTCAGCTCTGGGTTCTTCTCCTTCAAGATGCCAAACACACGGTCTGCATGAAAGCAGCACAACAGCTATCAGCGCTTTTGTCTTGGGTACTCCAAACTACGCGGTGGCACATGCAGCTCCAATGACATACAGCCAGCTCCAATGCGCTCACCCAGCAGCTCATCGTAGGTGTAGTCGCGCTCAGTCCCTGACCAGGGGTACTTGCCCGCCTTGGTCTCCTCATGCGCCAGCTCATCCTCACCATCCCCAGCTGGTGCTGCTGCTGCAGGGGCGCCCTCAGCATCATCATCCCCGAATTCTTGCGCACGGTCCTACTCAAAGGAGGGGGCATGCATGCGTGCGCTTGAGCATGGGCGGTGCGAACAACGTTGCAGCGCTGAGCCAAATTCCATACACCCCCGTATTCGCACGCAGCAGCGAAATGCAGCCGAATCCGTGCCGCGCACGCACCTTTTTCTTCTTCTTTTTCTTCTTAAGCGACAGGTCCAGATCCAGGTCGCCCTCCGCCTCCGCAGGGCCTGGTGCAGCCTCTGCGCTTGCCTCACCCTCCCCCGCTGTCGCTCCCTGTACGCAGCAGGCATAGCTGGGGCTTGAAACAGGTGCAGCGAGGCGGCTGCATGGGATGGTCTCGTTCCCTGGTGCTCATTCCCACCTCCTCCAGCACAAGGTCCTTTTTCTTCTTCTTCTTCTTTTTCCCAAGATCCAGTGCTAGCTCGCCCCCGTCCACTGCGCGCATCGATGGTTTGCAGGGTGTGTGGAGTGGCGGCCAAGCACCATCCGTGGCTTCCCAGCACCCTGCAAGGCTTGAGCAGCATCGCATGCGCTGCTCGCACCGTCCAGGTCCTCCATCTTGGCTGCGAGCACCTCCTCGTCCGCCATGCTGCCTGGTCGCTGTGAGAAACCCTGTATTCAAACTATTGACAGCAACAAAGACGATGCGGTGCACAATTGACGTGGTGCAAGCGTAGCAAAATTGCAACACCTGCGGGTGTGGGCCGGTGTGGGGGAAAATTTTTTCGCCAGTGTCGCGTGCACGGGTTCAGTGCAGCCAGCGTGACCTCAAAGGCTGCGTTTCAAGGGGTCTCAGCCCCAGCAAATGGCCGCTGTCCACCAAGGGCGGCACTCAGAACAGCAGCACGCAAACCCCGCGCGCGGTGAGGCACTGCGCCGGTGATGGCATCGTCTGGCCCTCCAGGAAACGTGCCAGTGTCAGGCAGCAGAGCCAAGAACAAAAGGCCGCTAGACCACAACGCAGTGCAGCAGGGCGGGGCCTCCAGCTCCTCTGCTTTCACGGCGACACGCGAGGACGGCCAACCGCCAACGCCAATGCCGCTCAAATACGTGGTGCAAGAGGTACGAGAGAGGGTCGAAAGGCCCTGCTTGCATGCATGTCCCTGCGCAATAGCAGGGCCCTCATGCATGTGCGCAATGCATATGCACACTGCGCATCCCTGCACATGACTGCAGGCAGTCAAGCGCTGGTTTGAGGACACTTACCAGGAGGCCATGCGTGGCGACATCAAGCAGCAGGCCCTGTTGGGCCAGATGTATGCAGAAGGCTACGGGTGCGAAAAGGATCCCAAGGCAGCCAAGGAGTGGACTGAACGTGCAGCAGGCAGGGGCTACCGCATGCAGGGCGTATACTGTGAGCTCTGACTGCTTCTTAGCCAGGGCAGCGCCACAGTAGCTTGACAGAACCTCACCACACGTACGTGGCCAACGCTGTGCCTATAACGGCGTCCAGGGCACACCTCTCCTGCTTATGTGACATGTACGGCAGCTCGTCCAGAACTGCTAATGTTGCATGGGTGGCAGTTGTTTTTTTAGATATGTGCTTGCATCCCATGATCAAGGGCAATCCGGCGATGCATTCGTGCACGCATTGGCAAGCAGCGCTCATTACTGCTGACCAACATTGCATGCAAGGACACGAACTACTGCCCATTTTCTGGAGAATGCAGCGGTGTCATTTTAATCATGGCATGGCAGCGCCTGTTTACATGTACGAGTAGAAAGCGCCTGTTCACAACCCACCTTGTCAGTGTTCACCGTCTGTTCTCCCCATATCATTAAAACTTGGGTCGGCGGTTACAACTGACGGTGAAATCGAAGTTCGGAGCCCGACAGCCCATACGCCCGTGTACGCTCCACGCCAGGGCAGCCCTCCCAGGACATGGCGCACGACGCTGCGGACGTCGCGGCTTGCCGTGACCAGGCTCCCACGGCCCGCAAGGCAACCTGTGACGGCCTGGTGCGCTAGCTTCAGGCTTTGGCGCGAGTCTGAGCACGACTGGCGCACACCGCACTGAGGGCAGCAGGGCCCGGCAGCGTGCAGGGCACCACCTGCAGCCGTGTGTACGCGCAGAGTGCAGTGGGAGCTGTCAGTGCGGCAGGTGCTGGCACCAGGCTTTGAAACTGGGCTGCTGACACATGCCATGTTGCACGTGGCCACAGATCCATGCCACTCACAGCAAGAGGACGGGCAGCGTGGATGTCTTCTGCGGGGGGTTGGACCCGCTGATCACGTCTGACGTTCTGCATGAGGCATTCAAGGATGCGCGCTGCGCGTGAGTCTCACTTGGCAACAGTGATGCAGCACCACACTAGGTGGACAGCCTGCCTGACAAAATGACATGCCTGCCCCTGCCCTGATGACGCCCCTCTTAGGGATGCATGCGTCATCATGGACGCTGCAGGGCGGTCGCGAGGGTATGGCTTTCTGGCTTTTCACAGGCACGAGGACGCCGAGAATGCTGTTGCCACGCTGCAGGGCAAGCTTGTTGGCTCCCGGCGGGTGAAGCTTGGCTGGTCAAGGCGTGATGACCCGCTGCCACCTGTGGACAGCAGCATCGTTGACCGGTGAGGCCTCGACGCCAGGTTCTGTATGATGAGGTGAAGCTTGCTGCTGTTGCTGACATATTTTCCTCCTTGTTGTGTGCGCATGGGCGCAGGGCTGACCCCACCAACAGGTGCGCCTGGCATTCACGCAGCTCAGCTTATGACGGGCGCATGTTATGAGCGACACGAGCATGATGTGCAGCAGTTGCTCTCATCACCACTCACCTGTGTTGGTCAATGCTGTATCAATCGTTTTCAGGGCGATCTATGTGCGCAACATCGCCCCTGATGCATCTGAGCAAGAGATATCTGGCCACTTCTCCAAGTTCGGTGCCATCGTCAAGATTCGCCTTTTCAAGCGGGGCCTGCTGTCCAGCTTTGGGTTTGTGGAATTCGAAGACCACGCAGAGGCAGTACAGGCAATCGTGCACAGCGATGGCAAGGAGCTGCACGGGAGAGTGATCAGATGCTGCTGGAGCAAGCAGCAGCCAGGTGGCAGCATGCCAATGCCAGGGGCCCAGCTCCCAGCTCCCCCCTCAGACCTGGCCTTCACGAACGCAACCGCTACAGCCGCCTCGTCGCTGTCTGCGCTGTCTGGTGTAAACCCCTGGCTGCTCGGCAGCAATGCCGCTCCCCCGCCCAACCCATCCAACTTTGCGCTTCTGGCAGCCGCTGCGTCCCTGCCTGGTGGCGGCCATTCCATGTGGCAGCATGGGCACTCAGGCATGCAGGCGCAATCTACGGCAGCTTCGCTGGGCATGCAGCACAGGGATGCCACCTCTGCATTCATGCCTGGCTCCCTGTTCAGCATGCACCCTTCGTCGCTGGCGACAGCACTTGGCGCAGCGTCTCAACAGGCAAGAATATGCATGGGTTCGCAATACAGCAAGCTTGTACCCTTGCAACGCGGTGGCATCATAGGCAAACCTGCACAGCGCCTCCATGACTCATTCTTCAACCCAATTCTTGTACATAGGCTCAGTACTGGGACGCCCTGGCAGCGCTCGTGAACCCATACCCTATGTGGCACCATGGGCTGCCGGCACTGGCAGGTTCTTCGGCACCCTATAACATGGACCTGGCGGCTGCACTGCACATGCCAGCCATGGCGTCTGCCCTTGAGACTTCCGGGCCATTCCCCATGCCAAGGTAACCGGCGCGTTAGCCACTTTGTGGAACACCACCTGCAGCGCCGCACTTGCAAGCACCCCCAGGCATGGCAAAATGGTAGCATCTGCACCAAATGTGCACCGCTGATTATTTTGCTTTTTGTGCATGTCCATCAGTCGTCCCAAGTACTGGAGTCCTGTGCATATTGTCTATACACCTGTTTGCTGCCCTCATGCTTTCCTGTTCCTATGGCAGGGCATTTTCTGCCTGCCCAGCCCTGTTCATGTATGGTCCTGTGTGTCCATTTCCCTTGATGGTCACACCCTAGCTTTCTCCAAGACATTGGCGATCATGCACAAGTGTTCACCTGAGGCTGTGACTTATACCCGGATGCCAGTCATAACAAGTCAACAAGTCATCTGATACGCTTGAGCAACCCCGCACTGCCTGCCTGCTGTGGACTTGTTCATAAGTGCCAGCCGCTGAAGGGTGGCAGCTACGCAAGTGTGCAGGGCAGGGCGAGTGGGGGCTACCAGTCAAAGGTTTCATTATCGAGGGTAAGCATGCGGAGCAGATCTGGTGCCTGCCCTGCCCAGACGATTTAGAAAATAATCTCAAGGGGCATGCCATTGCACAGCCAGTCACAAACACACGTCCGCATATCCCATGCAACTTACTGAGCCCGGTGAGCACTGCTGCAGCACCTTGAGCACTCAGCACAGTGAGAGGCAGCTCACGCCAATAGTATACCACCCTGTACTACAGATATCCACGTGACCAGGGGACACAAGCACAGCACAGTGTCACAGTCTGCACAGGCGCTGGCCACTGCTACCGGCACCTAAAGCAGGAACTGCCAACAAAAGCTGCCAGGAACAGGGGATGCTGGTCTGCGTGCACAGCCATCCGCAGCCATAGCGTGTGTGCATCCCCATGCTCCGGATTCATGCCCTGCTGGCAAAGGAGCCCCGGTGAGGGGCACTGGGCGCACGCGCCTGAGCTGCTGCCGCCGCCGCCGCTGCCGCCGGTGCTGCTAAGTATGGCCATGGCTGCGCTGGGGCCAGCTGCAGCGTCTCAGGGTACACTAGTGCCCTTGCACAGCTAGCAGTGTGGCTGGCTCCCCTCTCTAAGGATGGGGAACTGGGGGCCAGCCAAATGCGGTCCTCCTGGTTGCAGGTCACGCAGTCATCCAATCGATGTTTCACATGCTCCCCTCGTAGCTGCACTGACACCGCCATCGCCTCGCCATGCGCGCTGTCCTCACATTTTGAAGCCCTGCCTCTCGAGTTCCTGCCACTCCTTGATGGTGTTCTCGAGGCAGTTCAGCGCCATGTCTGCAAATTCTGGCGACGCGTTGCGGAACGCTCGCAGCGTGGGCTGCGAGGAGCAGAAGATGGAGTCAAGTCAGAGGGACCCCTGTCTGTCGTGAGCTGCAACACGCAACGCTGTCACCGGCAGTATTGACATCGACCCCTGCTTCTCGCATGGCACCATCCCAGGCTATATCTGCTCCTGCAACATCCTGGCAACATGCGTGTTTGTTCTTTCACTCGGCAATGCAGGCCTGCACCCCAGGCCCATGCAGTATCCCCAAAAGTACACGGTACTCGCAGTCGCAGCGCTTTCACCAGTGCCGCACAGCTGAACAGCCGTACAGCTGAACGCTGTGGCACACACTGCGGCCCCACACATGTCACCCCAGCCACGGTCGAGCGTACGCACCTTCACAAACACATCGATGAAGTTCAGCTGCGCTTTCGGCATGTTCATCGTCTCACGCACGCAGAACGGCGAGATGGGCAGCCCCTTGGCCTTCTCCTGGTCACCCTGTTGCAACAGGTGGGAATAACACCGAGTCAGTTTCAGCCAGCATCTTGGGCCGTGTGTGGGTTCAACAAGCGGCGTGCAGTCAGCCCGAGCCACTCTGATAAGCCGCAAGCATAGCCCTTTATCTTGATGTTGCCACCCATACCCATGTGCACCAGACAGGTCTTGACGCAAAATACCATGTACAGATGGTGTCTGGGCCCAGCCCGAAATTGCTGCGGCTGCGGTGTCTGCGGGCCATCGCTGCATTTCCCTGCCCTCCATGCGCACCTGGTCGCAAAACTCTTGCACGACTCGCTCTGCCCAGGCGCGTGCCAGCGGGAATGGCCGTGAGGGGTTTGCTATGTCAGCTAGGTGCACCACCATCTGGAACAGCAGGTTGCGTTGCTCCTGCCAATCGTTGAGGTTCGGTCTTTCTTGTAAATGGTTGCTGAAGCTCCTCAGCAAGTCAAAGTGGATGGCCATGTCCGTCGCCATGACAGCGTCGATCATTAGCTTGCGGCACTGCACCCGGGGATCAGAGTACATGCAGATGCTTGTTGGGTCGGGGGTCGCAGGACAGCATGGAGGTGGGAAGCACTGGTGGCGCCCACTGCATGCTTCATCGCATGACGCATGCATGCCCTGTCGCTCCTGTGGTGACCCGGGCACCATGCATGGAACCCTCGACTTCCACATACCACCCATGCAACCCCATGCGCACCTGCTTTTGCTCTGCAAACGTGAACAGCTCAAAGATGTCGCAGCCATCGCACGTGCGTGCCAGCTGAAAGGCACGGCTGATGTGATAGTTCTCGTTCACCGACTTGTCATTGTGAATGGTGGCTCGCTCGTGCTTGCTGTTGATGAGGAAGTCATTGTTGACCCCTAGATGCCCAAGGTCATGGACGGCCGACGCCACGATGATGCAGAACGTCTCCATCTTTGTGACCTCGCACAGTCGCTGCGTTCGCAGGCTGTGCAGAATGATGGCTGCGGTCTGCGTGACATCTGCTGCGTGGATAGCGTTGTGGTATGGGTTGGGCAGGTATTCGCCCTCTACGCGGTGCAGGAACTTCTCCACTGTTCTGCGGTCCACCATCTTGCGCCCCTCCACCCGCCAGTTGTCCTGCGTGGGTGGGTGGGCCAGGGATGGCGGGGCAGGGCGCCCGCGTTCAGGGGCCCGCGCATGCGGCAAGCGGTCCTTTATACCCGTCTATATTAGCTGCATCTGCTCACCAGCACATCGAACAGCTCCAGCAGGGCCATGGTCATGGTGATCAAGGGGCAGCCTCTGGCCTCCCTCGCGTCTAGTCTGGTTTGCATGTCCAGGTCGAAGGGGCTGAAGCTCCATGAGAAGAGCTGCGAAGCAAAAAGGGCCGGCGTCAGACGTGCTGCAGTGAATGGGCAGGCAGGGCCGATGCGGCGCCGGCTTGCGCTTGTTTCCCTGCTGCGCGCCCGCTCACCCTGTCGTGGATGCTGTCTATCCACTGCCTGCGCTGCGCGGCGCTCCTTTCCAACGCCTGGTCTGGGTCTGCTCCTCTAGGCTGGGCATGGCTGCATGGCTGCCGCTCCGTCATTACTCCGCCCTGCACGCGCATTCCAGGCCAGCCGCAGCTTAGCATTGCTGCCTGGGTGGCCCGCCAGCCGTGGCAGCGAGCGCTGCGCGGGTTTCACCTTGCTGGCGACGCAACCATTGCTCGTGTTGTCGGGGGGCATAACAGTATCCTCGCCCAAGGCCGGCTGCGCCCGGCCGAAGCAGCAAAACAGCGCGCTGATCTGTCTGAGCGGCCAGCAGAGGCAGCACCTCAGAAAGCGCCGCATCCCGCCGGGCTCCTGGCGCTCCGCTGGTGCTGGCATTCGCTGGCTCGCCAAGATGTGTGCCTCATGCTGTCGCTATGGTGGTCAGCAATGCAGCGGGCTTCACATGGAGCTGCGCCTTACACATGCGCTGACTTGGTCCAAGGCCCATGGGCTCGAGGGTCCACACTTTGGCGGTACGTTTCCATGCAAATTTCACACGAGCGCAACAAATGGAGGGCTTATGGCACGCGCTGCGCGTTGCCGTGGCCTGACAGGTGATGGGCACTGCCGGACCGGGTCTTGCTGCAAGGCGGGGCGAGAGTAGTGCAAAATGTGAGCCATGTGCAACCAGGGCTCTGCAAATGTTTGCGCCGAGCCCTGCACGCAGGCAGCTATAAGCCGTCGCAAAGTGCAGCTGGGGCCCATGTCGGGCGTTTCCATCGCGCGCACTATTCTGGTCAGTCGGGCACGCAGCACGTCAGCGAGCACGCTGCACAGAAAGCAGTCTGCGCGCGACACGCGGCCATTGTGCGCGCATAGCACAGCGTGTGGCGCAATAGATTTTCACCAGTGCCCACGGGATCCTGCACATGCATATCTGTGAGCAGCAGCATCGCTCCAAAACACTCAGGTTGCACCCGCATGTTGTGCGAGTCTGGCAGACATTGGCTTCTTGGGTGGTACTGGTTGTCTTGATGTATTCCGCATTTCTGCTATGTTTACCACGGCTAGCAACACCCTCAGGTTTCGCGGTTGTCCGCAGCACCCCAAGTAAAAACCTGCCGGTGGTGTGCTCCGCCCAAACATGCAGAAGCCCTAGGCTGCCCACAGCGGTGTTGCACATACTGCGTGTTGCGGTATCCACAGCGCGCCATGGCGCGCCGATTGCTGTGGGCTGCATGCAGATCGCTAGCTGCCGGGGACGGTGCCATGCAGGCGCCGAATGTGCGTATTGCCAGCTTGGTGGCAGCATGGAGAGCAGTGGAAACACAGGTCGGCACGTTGCTGCACGTGAATGCATGCCAACGCAACATGGCATTGCTTAATGCATTGGTTTGGTGTCCTGCACAGGTAGCCTTGGCATGGTGGCAGTTAGGCGGAAGCCTGGCGTTGCGTGCTTTGGCAACGACTGCACAGGACCATGTGCAGCCCTTGCAGAACCCACAAGGCATGGGTCCTCCTGTTGTAGCCAGCAGTGCTTCACAGCAGCAAGACATGAAGAGAACTGGGCCCAGGAAGGGAGGGGGGGCTGATCGACCATCCTGTGGCCAGGGTATGCAGCAAAGCTCGATTGTGGAAGGGGTCAGTGGCGGCTTGAGCAGCAGTGGAAGCGGTGCTGTTGCTGGGACTGCTAGAGGTGCAGCCGGGCATGTCGCCAGCACTGTGTCTGGTCCTGCCTCAACTTCTGGTGGGGGCAGCAGCAGTAGCATTGGGCCAGGCCCAGGTCACAAGCGTCCCCAGGGTAACCCTGGGCCAAGGCCTGCGCAGGCCACCCCCAGACAACATCAGAGCATTGGGCGGGCGATGCAAGTACTTAACGAGTCCGCGAATAGGGTGCGGTCAGCGTGGAAGCACAGAGCGCCGCTGCCACAGGCATCACAAGCCCAGCTGCAGGTGCGCAGGTGCCGGCCCCCTTATGCATGCATGGCTGTACCTTGCGACCTGTGTGGCTGTGCCACTCAGCGGAAGGGCGGCATCGTGAGCATGCGCTGGTGTCGTGCGTGAGCGCTTCTGAGTCTTTGTGTGCTGTTGCATGTGCACGTGCCCTGGTGCGCAGCTTGTGGTAAAATCGGCGCACACCCCCTTTATCAAGCACATCAAAGCCAGGCTGTCAACAGATCCAGATCTCCTACAGGACCTGCTGCGTCACTCCAGGTGCGTGACCCGCTGTGCGCCACCTGCGGTGCGTCTCTGACTGAGCCTTTTCATCTGACAGGGGGTTAGGTCTTTGGTGAAGGCGATCGCACAATTAAGAGCAACAATTGGTGGAAGTGGAACACACTGAGTGTGGTGGAGTGGACAGTCCACAGTGACACACGTGGGTGGCGTAAGTGGCTGCTAGACTGATGCTTGTGGTCCAGCGGGAGGCATAGACGGCTAGAGCTCACGTCACATGCTAGGAACGGTGGCCGCGTTGAGCGTGTGTGTGTAAAGTCACTTCACTGAGCTCCTACCAATGTTGCCGCTGCTGCGCTCCCGCAGGGCTGCACCATCACCTGCGCGAGCAGCTGCAGCACCCAGCTCTCAACAAGCAGCAGCGGGCGACGCTGTTGCTGCTGCTGGCGAGGCGACGGAGCGCCCAAGACCGTTGAGCCAGCGCAAGGCGCCAATGTCACCTGCCCCCTCACAGCAGCAGCAGCCTGCAGCATTGAGCGTGGCTGAGTCAATGCCGGCGCCAGCCGCCCTCACCCCAGTGCAACTCAAGAACCTTGACGCAAGGGTGTCAGCACTGTTCCTGGAGTACATCATGACTCACCACGCAAAAGAGGTGATCCTGTTGATCAGGCTAGCTGGGACCTTTCGTGGCATGGCATGTGTGACCTGGCATGCTGTTGCCGCTTACATGATCTTATGTGATGCGGCGCGCTGTATGAGCTGTGCAGTGCTACCCGACCGTTGATACAGGCTGTCTCTCTGTGATGCACTGTTCAGGGCACTGTATGGCGCTGGATGTACCGCAGCACCTGCCGCTGACTGCAAGCTGACCACTGCTTCCGACCCACCCCCGCCCTTGCCAACAGATGCACGGTGTGTCGACCGCCCAGGACCTCTCGCAGCCTCACCAGTGGTTTCCTTTCGCACGCTCCATACACCGCAAGGTCATTTACCATGCAGGTAAGTACTGCTGCAAAGCTGTGGCTTCAGCAGCCCAGGAGGATCGCTTTGTCGATGCTCGCAGCTTTATTTTGCACCCTAGTGCCCTACCATCTTGACAACAAAGCTGCCCAAGGGAAGCCAGATATCATGCCTGAGACATGGCCCCATTTCCTGTTGATGGTTGATTGGAGAGAAGGCCAGGGAAAGGACAGGGAGCGGTCGATAAGAATGCGCACTAGCTGAGCTCATATTTGTGTGTCCCGATGCAGGCCCAACCAACAGCGGCAAGACGTACAACGCGGTGCAGGCGCTGAAGGGCGCGCAGACAGGCGTGTACTGCTCGCCGCTGCGCCTGCTGGCGCTGGAGCAGTACGACCGCCTCAACCAGGTGCGGCACGCGTGTATGGGCTCCATGGGCAGCGGGACGCAGGTACGGCAAGCATATACAGCCCCAACGGCAGATCATTGGCATGTTTTGACTGATGAGCGTCCAGCCTACGCTTGCCTGCCAACCCTCTGGGAATGTGCGCCCCCGCACAAGGGAGCAAGGCCGTCACGCTGTGAGGGACAGTGGCGAGGGGGCCGTGCACGGACTTCACCTTTGCTTGCGATCGTTGCAGGAGGGCGTGCGCTGCAGCCTGGTCACGGGCGAGGAGGTGCGCGAGGTACCGGGCGCGACGCACGTGTCATGCACCGTGGAGATGGCCAACCTCAACAGGCGCTGGGACGTGGCTGTCATTGATGAGATCCAGGTGTGACCAACGTGCGGAGGGGTTGCACAGGCATGAGTCGAGGCTTTGGTTAAGCGTGATGGAACAAGAGCGTGTTGTAGCCGCTGCGTTAGGAGCGTCAGCGCGCACGATCGGCATGAGGCCCTGGTTATTGTGGTGGAGGCAGTTGCAGTGAAGGGGCGAACCCCCTGGCGTTAGCAATGCAATCACTCCGCACGCTTGTGCCTTTCCTCCAGCACTGACTCTGGTCTGGTTGTGTTTGCTGCACAGATGATTGGTGACAATCAGAGAGGCAGTGCTTGGACCCGGGCGCTGTTGGGGCTACCAGCCAGCGAGATTCACCTGTGTGGGGACGCCACGGCGCTGGAGCTGGTGCGGCGCCTCTGCAAGGACACGGGGGAGGAGCTGGTGGTGAGTAGGGCCTCAACGAGGCAGTGGTGTGTGTGTTGGGGCGAAGACGCCAGTGGTGAGCATGGAGGCAGTCATTTTAGGTGGGAGAGGTGCGCTGGCGGTTATCAAAGTGAATCATGACGTTGACAAGCCAGACGTGGTGGCATGGCACTGGCTAGTTGCTCCAACCTGGGCTTGGTTCTGGGGGCGCTGACCACTACGGGGAGGATGCAGTGCAATCTGGATGCTGTGACATGGCACTGAGGGAGTGCCTTGAGTGGCAGCCTCGTGACCGAAGGACGCCTCTTCGCTCCGCCCTGCCATGCAACATGCAGGTCAACGCGTACACCCGCAAGTCGCCTCTGCATGTGGAGGGCAGCCACCTCAGCGACATGCAGAACATCCAGGAGGGTGACTGCATCGTCGCCTTCTCCAAGATGCGCATCTATGATTACAAGAAGGTGACTGCCGCAGTGCAGTCAAGTCGCTTGACTGTACTTATGCAATAGATTGAGGGTTGACGTGCAGGCACCGTCAGATCAGGGCTGTTGTGTGACTCGTTGGGATGTTCCTGGCGTTGATGACAGTGTCAAGAGTACTGATTACACCCACGACATGGGTAGGGCACTCGGCTTCTGCATACCTGTGCATACCACCATGAGCTGAATCCCTGGCTAACCTTTGTTTAGCGTGCACCCTCACCCTGCCCTGCGTTTTCGCCTCACCCTCAAAGCAGGCCCTGTGCTTGGCTCCTGCCCTGAGTCCTGTTCGCCCAATACCACCACCTGCGCATTACGCAGGCCATTGAGACCATGACGCCCCACAAGGTGTGTGTGGTGTATGGTGCGCTACCTGCGGAGACGCGCCGCTCCCAGGCGCAGCTGTTCAACACACCAGGCACCGGGTGGGTCCAGGCTGCGGGCTCGGGCAGCGGG
>JAWZTI010000446.1:0-29010 GCA_039880955.1 Chlamydomonas urium
CCCTTGTCCTTCCCGCCACAATCCGCGAACCTCCACTTCCCACCGTCTCCCTGGCCCCGTCCCCAGCCCCCATTGCCCCCCTGCCAAACGCACCGCCCTGTACTTGCTCCTGCCGCAGTTGCTGCCCGCCAGCAGGAAGGCTGTCTTGCCGCTGACAGACCCCGTGACCCTGCCCCCATGTCGTCGGATGATATCCTCTGCCTCATGGCGGTACAGGCTGTCCAGCACACCGCTGATCACAAACGCTTTGCCTGGAGGCGAGTGGGGCAGGGGGAGGAGGACGGGGGCGGGGAGAGCAAAGTGCTCAACCACATGATCAGCAAGGGCGCACAACAAAGCCCCGCCCCCTGGCTGTTGGTCCAAAACCCATGCCTTCATGCAGGTCACACCCCTCTGGCGTATTTGATTGCTGGTGCACTGGCATCACACCGCATCCCTTGTTTGTTTTTGTGCGGCCACGCACCTGCCATGCAGTCAGGGTGGCCGACCGGCACCTCCTGCAGGCAAGCAGCAGCAGCAGCAGCAGCAGGTATGCTGGGGGCAAAGGCCACCGGCAATTGCAATGCTTGCCATTAAGGCATCTGCAGCTGCTGCACCCTCAAGGAGGCCGGTGCAAAGCAGAGGCCAGCAGGATGGGGCGGGGGCTAGCAGGCATGCTCCCGCCCCAAATTCAAAGTGGAACAGCCTTCACCCCATTCTGTGTGTTGCATGCAGTCAACACAAGCCTCCCCCACTTCCCGTTCCCCACCTTCTCCCCATGCTTCTCGGGCTTGGTTGCATCATTGCCTGTCGCATCCACCCCCTCCTCCACCAGGGAGTACTTGACCTCAGACTCGGGAGGCAGCAGCTTCGCAACACGCACAGGGGCAGGGGCACAGGACAACAGGCGCAGCATGACAGGAAGTGTGAGTTACTAGGTGACAAGGGTAGCTGAGTACTACGTGTGGTCTGTGACCCACAAGTGCTTCTGCTGCAGCTGCAGCTGCTGCTGCCGCAGTGTACACTTGTTTCTTGCCCCCTTCTCCGCCACCAGTCCCCCACCCACCCCACCCAGCAGCAGCCGCACCTGTGCCGCCTCCTCCACCGCCTTGACTGCCTTCTGCGCGGCCTCATCCAGCGGAGGGGCGGCTGCAGCAGCAGACCGACGCTTTGAGGCGCTGCCCCCAGAAGCAGACGCCCCTGCTACACGCTTGGCAGCTGCAGATCCCTTCTTGGCAGCAGGGGATGCGGGGGCGGGCGAGGGGCTGGCAGGGGTCGGGGCTGGCGCGGGGGCAGCCGCTGCAGCCTTGAGCGATGAGGGCAATGCACGGCCGGAGGGCTTCAAGGTGGGGGGTGCTGCAGAGTGGGGCAAGTAAGATTGCAGAGGAGGGACATGTCAGAGGTATGGAGCAGGGTGCAAGAAGGGCCAGCTGATGAGCAGAGAGACGGCCGATGGCGGTGGTGTCAGAGGAAGCGTGCAAGAGTGCAAGAGGGGAGGCGCAGGCAGGGAATGGTGTGCAGACATATGTGCGGCCCAGCCCATGCCCACCTGGCTGCACAGGTTCCGGCGCAGGGGTCGGAGCCGGCGTAGTCTTCAGGGTCTTGGCAGTGGCCTTGGGGGCCTCCCGCCCGCGCTTGCTGCCAACCTGCGATGGGGGACAAAGGAAGCACATGCTGCTGAGGAAAGGAGAGAAACAGATGTTAAAGATCATCCAGCTGGCAGTGCCCTGAACTTGAACCCCGCACCCTTGTCACCCTGCTCCATGTGCCCACTCACCTTGGCCTTGGTCTTGCTGGCCTTGGCCCCCTGCTCCTCCTCATCACTGTCCAGCACCACACACTCCTCCTCCTCCTCTAGCACCTCATCGCCGCTGCTGCTGCTGGCCCCGTCCTCGTTCACCACAAAGTCATCGTCACTGTCATCATCGTCATCTGACACAACCTGACAGACAAGGAGGGGGCCGGGGGCAGGTGGCCAGGGGTAGGGCAAGAAGGTGGGCAGGTTGGGGGACGACGTACGCAAGGCAGCCAGCATTCGCCCCCCCAAGTGGGTGCTGCAGCCGGGTGCAGGCAGCATAACGTCACTTGATATACAGCTGTCAAAGCAGTGCTTGCGCCCTCAGCCACCCGATCCCTTCCTGCTGCCCCTCTCACCTTGGCCTTCTTCTTGGCGGGCTTGGGGGTCGGCTTCTTTGCTGTCCCCTTGGCCTTGGCCCCTGAGCCGACCCCCACATGCGCCATCTCCTCATCGTCATCCTCGTCGCTGCTGATCACGATCTGGTTGCTGCTGCGTCGTGCAGCGGGTGTGGGCGTGGCCTTGCCGCGGCCCCCTCCTGCGGTTGCCGCCACCGCACCGCTGCTGCCAGACCCTCCAGTGGCGCTCCCATCGTTGAAGTACTTGCTCTTCTTTGCTTCCTGCTTCACCTGTTCCTTCGCCTCCTGCTTGGGTTCTAGCTTGGGTTCCTGCTTAGCCTCCTGCTTGGAAACCTGCTTGGCTTCCGACTTGGTCGGCTCTGCCTTCGCCTCCGCCTTGACCTTGGGGGCAGGCGAGGAGGCTGCATGGGCAAGCACAGCAGCAGTCAGACCAGCCTCTTGAGAGTTCTATGACAGTCTGCAAAGTCCCTGCCATCAGGCATGACTCTCCCTGCTTACGCTTGCTCCCAGCAGGCTTGCCGAAGAAGCTGCGGATGTCGGCGCTCTTCTTGCTCTGTCAACGAAGGGGGGCAACACAGGCTGAGAGCTCAACCAGCGTTGGAGGCGCACATGCCTGCTGCATGCGCATCATGCACAGCTATGCAGTGGCATGCAGGCTGTCTCCGCCGATCAGAGCAGCGTGTCCCTTAGCTGACAGCTCCAATCCTTCCCACCATTGCTGCTGCACCCCCAAGCGATACGGAGCTCTGCCACGCCGCAGGCGCTCCTGGCAGATCCTCCTGCCGTTGACGGTGCAGCTGCGGCTGATGCGCGCTTGTCCAAGCAAGTGGGGTGACGCCTTGATGTCGAGGTCTAGCACGCGTGCGCGGCAACCTTCACGCAGCACGCTGCCCCTGAGCTGCGCTGGCACACGTAAACGCGAGGGCACAATTCGAGCATGAGCCCACACCGCTTCGCACTATTCAAAACCCCCGCCCAGCAAAATGCAGTAGAAAGCACTGCCCTAGCCGCAAAACTCGAACACGTGGCATCTTGCAGACCACTGCTGCTGCACTGGGCCCGGCGTGTGGAGCCAGCTCCGAAACCATCAAAATAGTTCTTGGCAAGCTCGGCGCCAGCGCCAGTGAACGCCATCATGGACCCTCCCAGCCTCGGAGCGGGTGGTGACTTGAGAAAAGCAGCGTTGAAGGGCAGGCTGGGCGCTTCCCGGCCCCCGTTGGGTGCCTTGAGCGAAACTGCTGAAGGTAATAAAGCAGTGCACTTCCATGCATGCAGCAGGCAAGCCTGCATGCCTCTCTGACTAACGCTTGATGCCATGCTGCATGGTGCCAGTATGTGGCGATGCTCCAGCACTGGGAACCTCGATTCTGGGTGGGCCGCTGTCAGGGCACCACCCCCACCCGCACCCCGGGGCTGCTGGGCCCATGGGCCCCCCTCCTGCACGCAAGCCCATCGCACCCGTGGGTTGGCAGCAGTACTGGGAGCGCAGGGACACCGTTCATGTGGAGGGCAGGTGGGCTGAAAGGGATGGCAGTGCAGCACCCTTGTACTTTCCCTGCCGTGTTTTCCACTGTGTGATTATCATGTATCGTGCCGCCTAATGCTTTGCAGAGGCTCCTTCAACGTGTACAGCTGCGGCAGCAGCGGGCCGGTGGTGCTGTGTATCCATGGCGGTGGCTACACAGGACTAACCTGGTCGCTGGTGGCGGAAAAGCTCAAGGACAAGTAGGAACAAGGGCAGGGGCAGGGAGGGTGTCGGCAAAGCTGAGAAGGGGAAGGGACGAGGGCAGATGGCGGGGCGGAGTCAGAGGCAGAGCGCAGGGGCGCTGACGCAGGAACTGTCCCGTGTGTCGCTGTTCCACGTTCTGCTCTGCTCCGCTTCTGCCTCCCTTCCTAGGTACCGTGTGGTAGCACCCGACCTGCGTGGCCACGGCGTCACAACCACAAACGATGATGTTGACTTCTCAAAAGAGGTACGCAAGTTGGGGGACACGTAGGATGGGACTGCGTCGGGGCGAGCTTGTGCACCGTGTTGCACACCTGCAGAACCGAGCACCGGCGTTGCATCGCTCATTGTCATGGGGACACTTTTAAAAGTGGTGTGCTGCTAGCAAGCTCGCCTGATCAAATACTGACCCCATCCTTCCCTGATGCTGTGGGCCCCTGCAGACGATGGCGGAGGACATTGTGCAGCTGTGGTTGGTGCTGAGCACTCCAGGGAGCATCCTCTGGAGCACAAGCAGCAGGGCAGAAGGGGTGGCAGGGTCGGCAGCGGGCGTGGGGACAATAGGAGGCGAAGGATCGGGGACAGCAGGAGGCACTTCAGGTGCAGGGGTGGCCTTGCATAGCCCGGCAAGCGTGGAGGCTGCTGCAGCACCAGGCAGTAGCAGTCGTCCCTCCATGCTGCTGGTGGGTCACAGTATGGGTGGTGCACTGGCGACATGGGCTGCAGCCAGCGGTCGCATGGAAGGGATAGCGGGGCTGGTGGTCATTGACGTCGTGGAGGGGACCGCACTTGGTGAGATAAAGTAGGGGCCCGGTGGCAGGGGGGGTGCGGTGCATGAGCACCTTGGGAACGACAGCGGACGAATAAGGGCCTCAAATCATTCTTGACGCTTAAGGCGGCAAGGGTGCCTGCCGCTTGTACAACAGCAGTTACGTATGCTACCCTGACTGAGGTCATGCGTGCCTTCCCTGTCTTGCCCGCCGCTTGCAGCTGCACTGCCATACATGGAGGGGGTGCTGGGCAGCCGTCCTGGCCACTTTGCGTCGCCAGAGGAGGGCATCGCTTGGTGCACACGGTGGGTGGCATGGGGGCAAGCTGGCTGTTTGGGTGCGGACTGCGGATACGTTTGGGACGGGTAGTGAAACCCCTCAACTGATGGCCGGCACATGCACACAAACGCAATAGACATTGTCTTCTGACCTGCCCCGTTGCTTCTTCTTCTTGTTCCGCCTCAGGACGGGTATGTGCAAGAGCAAGGCCGCCGCTGCTGTGTCGATGCCCTCACAGCTGAGGCGCGAGCCCCCTGAGGAGCAGGGAGAGCCACTGGCGGGGGAGCAGGCAAGTCATCAGGGCGGGATGAGGAGGGGGGGAAAGTTCGTTGGCAGGTGTTGGCGACAACAGCTTCCTCAGCAGTGCCCTGTTGAGCCTTTTGTCTGTTCTCTGCCGGACGAGTGTGCAAATCCAAGGCACTGCTTTGTGGTGCAGCCCTGCCCCCAGGGTGCGTTGTGCACTGTAGCCCTGTATGCGTGGCTGATCTGATGTGTGCATGCCCCTGCGTGACCATGTGCAGGTGCGCTGGGTGTGGCGCACCCCCCTGGACAAGAGCCAGCCCCATTGGAGTGCTTGGTACACGGGGCTCAGCGAGCAGTTCATGCAGGTGGGGGCAAGGGGAGAGAACAGAGCCCGGCTGGGGTTTAGGGTGGGCTGGGGGACGGACCGGTGCAGCTGTCATCAGGGCTGCACGTGTGGTCAACTGGAAGGGGAGCAGGGAAGTCCGGACCGCACTGCCATCGCCACCCAACACTGCCAAATTCCTCTGCCGTCACGTTGCTGCTGTGGTTGCTTGTCTCAGGTCCCCTGCCCCAAGATGCTGCTGCTTGCGGGCACTGACCGCCTGGACAAGGTGCTGACCATTGGGCAGATGCAGGGCAAGTTCCAGCTGGCGGTTCTGCCAATGGCGGGGCACGCGATTCAGGTGCGTTGGCGGCATGGACACTCAGACACATGCACTGGGGCAGGAGGGGCAGCATGAGTTGCTGGGGGCACCGGGTTTCAGAATGGACCAGCTGCGGGGGCGACTGCGCAGGTATGTGGAAGACAAATCACGTTCCAAAGCTGCAGGGGTGCACTTGCCTTGGGCAGGCAGTCAAGAGAGCTTGTGTTTGCTGCAGGACATTGCTCGCATCCAGCAGGAGGGTGCGCGTCTGTGCATGTCACTGGCAACGCTGATGGTTGCTGCTGCTGCTGCTGTTGGGTACGCAGGAGGATGAGGCCACACGCACAGCAGAGCACCTGCAGCAGTTCCTGCAGCGCTTCAGGATCGGGCTGCCGCCCATGCAGGTGCGTGTGCACATGATGTGAAGATCGCTGCTTCAGGCAGGAGCGTGAGGTTGGGAGCAGATCACCTGCATGCATGGCACCGACTTGGCACAGAATGTCGACTCTTGCCTGTGCCACCTTGGCAGCAGCTGCAGCCCCTGCGGGCCCCCGGCAGGGTTGACCTGGCTGAACACTGTATGCCGCCGGTGCCTGTGCAGGTGCCACGTGCGCAGTTCGGAGTGAGACCGGTTTTGCCAGTTGCAGCCGGACCGCCGGTGTAGGATGTGTCCTACAGGCTGTAATCGCGTGGGAAGATGGGATCAAGTAAATCAAACTTGCTGCTGCACTCATTCATCAGTTTTTGAAGGCTAATTTAGGGTTTAGGCTGTCACCACCACTGCCTCAGCAAGCCTGTAGGCCGCTCGCCCTGTCTGCACTGACATAGTTATTTGGTTATGCCAGTTGTCAGGTAGCCACATTTATCATCCAGAACTGTTGTTGAGAGCTGTTGGCTGGGTGTTTCCCTTCAGGAGCAGGCCGGTTGCACACTTTTGATGCCTGCATGTCACGGAGATCATCATGTACTTGGCTGCACTTGGCATTCTGTGAGCAAGCAGCACCAGCAGCAGTTCCAGCTTTAAGGCCGGAAGCCTTGCGAGCAGCCATGGGGCGACAGGAAGAGTGGCACAGCCATAGCAGATTTAAAGGGGCTAGCGTATCTGTGGGGCGATGCTGCAGGTCAGGGGGCGACCTGCAACTTCGGGTGTTTGCAATAGCCGAACCTGTTGCGCGCTCGTGCCACGGCGAGTGGCAGGTAAAGCGCGGCGCGGCGCTGCCGTGCTTTGGGCGCCCCAAGTGCGCCCACCACCCGCAACAGCCCCGCCCACAAGCCCACCCACGCCAGCAGGCAGTGAACCCAGATGGCCTATCCGTTCGACGATGCACTGCATTGCAGCAGCAGCGCCGCCCGTTCCTGCACAGAAAATCTTCATCCCGTGTCATTGGGTCACTCGTTCACACCCACTACGGCTGATGCAAAATCATGTTGTGTTGCCCTCCCTGCCTGTATTCTGGATGCTCTGGCGGTGCCCTCGCGCCCCCCACGCCCCAAACCACAGATCAGGCGTCGGATCAAGGTTGCCCTCGTCTGCAGCTGCGTGTTTTCGCCCTGCTTCGCCACGGCCGCTTATCAGCGCAAGGACCATGCCTCCTTCCATGCTGCGCGCTCAGCCCCACGCGGCCTTGCGCCGCCCCGTGCATGCACCAACCACTGCTGCGATCATGCGCACCAGGTGCGCGGCCAGCAGCAACCTGGCCCCTGCAAGCAGCTTCTGACCTGCATGTTCTGCCTTCGAGCGCTCACGGCCGTTTTATACTGCGCTGATCTGTACAGGGCCAGTGCCAAGAGCCGCCGCTGCGCGCCAATCGGCGTGGCCGCTGACCGCGTTGTGGGTGACAACAAGACTGGCGATGTAAAGACCTGGCAGGCCTCCGTGGGCAGCTCAGCACCTCTGCTGGACGATAACTCCAAGGGCATCCTGTTCTCGCTCGTGGATCGCGCTGGCGCTGAGTCTGTGCCTGCTTCTTTGGATGATTGGCAGCCCGCCACCACCCTGTACGAGAAGCGGGGATGGAAGCGCTATGGCGACGTGCTGGTGAGGGCCATGCACACAGGAACCATGTCCGCTCTGCTGGCGTGAAAGCCTTGCCTGCACCTGCCCTCCGGGCCACTAGTCTGCTCTTAAGTTGATTGGGCAGCAGCTCCTGGTAGACCTGCGCCTGCTGTCCTAGGCCTTGCGGGCCAAGTCGCCCACACCATCCCCGTACATGTGGTGTGTATGTACCTGTCTGCAGGTGCCCCGTGACTTCAAGGACCCCGTTGCCCTGAAGCTGTTCAAGAGGACGGGTGTCGCAGAGGATGGACAGCCCGAGATCCGCCTGGACTATGTGCGTTGTGCAACGCTGACCAGCCATAGCGGCCATGGCGGCATGCAGGCACAAGGATTCATGTTTGTTCGCCACTGCTGCTCACCCTTCTGGCTATTGTCCTTCCTAGTTGCTACACAGACCAAGTGCCCTGTCAGCGCCCGATCTCTGCTGCCCTCCCTCCCTACTCCCCTTTACCCCCACCCTGTAGGTGTCTGAGTTCCGCCTGGACATGGGATCCTCCAAGATCACCTTCCCGGTGCACTCCTGGATCTCCAGCGAGCACAAGTGGCGCGTCTTCTTCGGTCCCGAAGCGTACCTGCCTTCGGAGACACCCGACGCCCTAAAGCCTTACAGGTGGGCAGCAGCAGCAGGGAGGGGGGAATGCGGCGCATGCCGTTGGGGCATGAACGGCAACCTATTGCCACGCTTGTCGCGCTGAAGCCATGCAAGCTGCGTGTCATGCTGGTGCAGCGCCTGCAGCCTGTACAAAACATTGCTCACAAATGTGCCCCTGTTCTTCTGCTCCTCGCGTTTGCTCTCAGGCAGCAGGACCTGGCTGAGCTGCGTGGTGAGAACCTGAAGCCCTCCAAGCTCACTGCCAAGCGCCAGGGTGCAGACCGCGTGTACGGCTACCAGGTGCGAACAGGCAATTAAGAAGCCAGTTTTACGTCAGCAGCAGCACGTCCCTGCAAGACCTGGTGCAAGGCGCAAGTCCGTTCACCATGCTGTCAGTGATAGGCTGAGCTGTTACTGCTGCGCGTTGCAGGTGTACAATGACTTGGGCAGCGAGACCGCCTTCCGCCCTGCCCTGGGTGGTAGCGATGTCCGACCCTACCCCCGCCGCATTGCGACCAACAGGTGGGCCACTGGCATGCACCTGCGCAGCAGCCACGGCTGAGCACCGTCTTTGGCAGCGCTGGGCTTCTGGCTTGCACTCGCGTGTAGTCCACTTCCTGGCCATGTTCCCTGGTGCACCAAGGGCTTCTGCCGGCATGATGCACTGATTTGCAGGCGAATTGAGAATGGACAGGAAGTCAACGTGGGCAAGGACCCCTGCGTTCCTCCTGAGGCAGGCCCTTGGATGCCTTACGGTGAGAGCTGCAGTTGTGATGAGCGCAAGTCATCTCATCAGCTGTCCAGGGCTATATAGGATCTTATGAAAGTTGTGCCGGTAACCGTCATCCCTCGGCACATGACCACATCATTACGTGACAATCCCTCACCTCAATCAACCTTGGGCCTGACTGCAGATGAGCGCTTCAACTACTCCAAGCAGCAGGGCTTCAACGGCGATGCGCTGCTGGCAGTGGTGCCGGCGGTGGTGCAGGGCATCAAGGTGGGCCAGGCAGGCATGTGTCAAAGTCCTGCTAGTGTTTGCGTCTGAACAGGTGCCTTGCTGTCTCCACATGCACAAGTGCTAATGCGCCTTCTCGCATGTGCTTGCTTCCTGTCCCCCACCCTCTTTCTCCCTTGGCAGCACATCCCTCCCTGGAAGCTGGCATTTGCGACTGTGTACCAGCTGCTGCGCCGTGTGCCCGGCTTGGGCCAGGTGCTCCCCGCCATGACGTTCCCCCCCCTGGAGGACTTTGAGGGCTACATGGACGTGCTGGCACTGTATGGCAAGGTGAGGGCGCTCATCCAAGTAAAATGTTGGAGGGGATGCACTGGCTTGTTCACCATTTATACTTGCGCCCCCATCGCCTCTCGCCTCTCGCACCCTGACCTGGTGCTGCCCCCTGTCTCCCCACCTCCCCATGCCAGGACATCATTGCCAGGGGCGGCAGCGTGGAGGCGATGATGGCGCCCATGCGTGAGCGCATGTACCCCACGGGCTCAGATGCAGCCGCCGGCAAGCTGTCGGGCACCCATGGCGTGGAGAAGGCAGTGGAGCATGTGTTCAGCGCCACCTCCTCACGCCGCTACAAGGACGGAGGCGTGTGGGACTTCAAGGTGAGGAAGCAAGCGTGTGGCTTTTTCCGGGACGCCCTTTGCAAACTGGACGAGAACACTTAATGTGTTGCAAGTTTTTAGCGGACTCTTTACACGAGGCGAAATTTGCTTTGACGGCAAGGCTGCTTTGCGTCCACATGGCTGAGCTCATGTGGACCCCCCCCCTGCTGTCTCTCCCTTGAAACACACAGGTGAGCCCTGAAGAGGCCATCGCAGCGGACGAGATCACCGCCGCTGCTGCTGCGGGCCCTGCCGTTCGCAGCAGCCTGGCCAAGGCAGCTCCCACCACCGCCACCGCCGCCACCACTGCCTCTCATGGCTCCGTTCACAACGCGACCGCCAGCTTCAGTGACATCCCCATGACCAACATTGAAGCGCTGCCTGCCCCCAACGCCAAGTCCATCCTAGGATACGTCAGCAGTGTGCTCAAGAAGAATGTGGCCGAGGGCAGTACGCTCACCGATCAGCTGCTGGAGTTCACGGTGAGGGGCGTAAGGGAGAGACCAGCGGGAAGGAGAGGCAGGGATGGGGAGCACGGGCATCAGGGTCGCATCCGCTTTGCTGGGAACATGGGGCAATCGCATGCGCATCACATGGCCAAGTTCAGAGCTGTTCCACATGCTTCCTCTCAGTGCTGCCACTCACTGTCTTTGCATGTGTCCATCTGCTGTCCTCCCCAGCTCCCTCGCTCCCTGGAGAACCGCCCCCTGGAGTGGGACCTGGACGAGGAGGTGGGCCGCCAGGCGGTGGCAGGCATGAACCCTTGCACCCTCACCGCGCTCAGGCAGCTGCCTGAGGCACTGGGCTCAGCCATCCGCAACCAGCACGTTGTTGGTGAGACGATGCATCGGCTCGTCAACATACACATCAGCAGAGGTCTGGATTGCTATTTTGACCAGCGGTGGGTGCTAGCTCTCAGGAAGCTTCCCTCAGTCCCCTGACAAGGCTCCGCTGCCCCCTCCCCTGCCTTGGCCCTCAGCCGACCTGCAGGGCTCTACCTTGGAGGAGCTGGTGGGCGCCGCCGCCGCTGGTGGCAAGCCTCGCCTGTTCCTCATGGACTACTGGGCGCTGTCTGCCTTCTGGGACCAGATGCCGCGAGACGGGAACATGGTGCAGCACGCAGGCCGCGCTGTGTTCTACCTGCGCAGGCGTGTCGTCAACGGGCGTGTCAGCGATGAGGATGATGCACTGGTGCCTGTCGCCATTGAGCTGGCAACGCGCGACAGCGCCGTCGGCAATGCCGGCCAGGTGTACAGCCGTGCGGAGCTGACCGCTGACCTCAAGACCGCAGTCATCTGGCGCCTGGCCAAGGCGGTGTTCAGGTCAGGAGGCAATCAACAGGGCGCAAGCCGCCACCTTTGCAGACACACAATCCTGTCATGTGTTTGTTGGTCTCTGGGGACTGTCTCTGGGCGCTTCACGTCATGTGAACCCTGCACTGTCCTGCTCTCTTCCTGCCAGCTGCTGGTTGCCTCTCACCTGCCTCTGCACCTCCACCCTTGCCACCCTTCACTCATGCGCAGGTCCCTGGACTCCTCCTACCACCAGCTGATCAGCCACTGGCTGCGCACCCATGCATGCCTGGAGCCATTCCTGATCGCAATGAGGCGTCAGATGTCCATCATGCACCCCGTGTTCAAGCTCATGCTGCCGCACTTCCGCTACACCATGCACATCAACGCCAACGCACGCGCATCTCTTGTCAATGCTGGAGGTGAGTGCACCCTTCCGTTCACCCAAGGCTGCTGCTGTACGCAGCAGTCAAACATGCTCTCCTCTGCACCCTCTGCGGGCCTTTGATCTCCGACACCTGTTGCCCGCTCCCCCTACCTCTTCAGGCATCATTGAGCAGAACTTCTCTGCCGGCGATTTTGCGATGCGCCTGACGTCTGTGGTCTACCGCAACTGGCGCTTCAGCACCCAGGCCCTGCCTGAGGACCTGAAGCTGCGGTCAGTGCAGGGGCTGAGGGCTGAGGGAGCTGGGATCAGCAGGGTTGGGGCGCTTGTAACGGGTGGCAGTTCTGCAACTAGGTGCTACCTGAGGGGCCTTGGCACACAGTGAGAAAGTGTGTGGGGTGGGGCTCGTCACAGGTGCAGAAGGGGAATGAGCTGTTACGTCTCCACTTTGCAGCATCTCTTCACCTAAATGCATGGAAGTACTGTGCATCCTTCTTATGCACCCACACCTCTCCCCCCCCCGTTGCCCCTGTCAGTGGCATGATTGACCCCAGCACCGGCAAGCCCTGGATGGAGTACCCTTATGCTGAGGATGGCATGGACCTGTGGCGCACGTTTGAGGACTACTTCAACGCCTTCATCTCCCGCCACTACCGCAACGACGAGGCGCTGCTTGCCGACACCGAGCTGCAGGCCTGGTGGAGCGAGGTCAAGGTGAGCCAGGATGAGGAGAATGGTGTGCATAGCCACAGTTTTTGCCTGCTGTGTCGCAGCAGGCGTGACCCATATTGCTGCTACTGCGCCATGGACTGCTCACAGACTGTGGGCCACGGCGACCTGATGAACTTCAACATTGCGAGCGAGGAGGAGGTGTGGGGCTTTGCGGGCCCCATTTCCACCCAGCAGCAGCTGGTGCGCGTGCTGACGACCATCGCCTTCACTGCCAGCGCGCACCACGCCGCTGTCAACTTCGGGCAGTACGACTTCAGTGGCCTGGTCCTCAACTTCTCCTCTATGGTTCGAAAGCCCATGCCCATCAAGGGAGACAAGGCATGGGAGGTGTGTGCCACAGGGCGAGGATAGGGGCGGTGAATGCACCGCATCAGCCTGACGCTCAGTGCACCCAGCCACTCGACGAACCTGAGCGCGGTAGCTGAATACACGTCATTAAACAGTGTTGCGTGTACGCAAGGACATACTTGGCAGTGTTTTTATCACTCCTTGCATCCCCTCGCGCTGCTTGTGGCATGTGCAGAAGCTGGTGAATACCTCCATGGGTGAGCGCCAGGAGAAGCTCTTCATGTCATGGCTGGTGCATGTGGTGGGCGCTGCCAGCGTGATGACCACCGTCAAGCTGCTCTCCAACCATGCGGAGGGGGAGCAGGTGAGAGGGGCGGGAAGGGGGGGGGGGCGCACGGGGTCAACAGGCCCCAAGGCGGATACGGAGGAGCACATGCTGGCACAAGGAGAGGACCACAGGCTTGGCAAGCATAGGCGAGGGCCGTGACTACAGAGGCCTCTGCATCTACAGACGTGGCGCTCACATGCAGATTTTTTGACGGCTGTGCCTGTAGACGCTGGACGTCCCCAACAAGTACTTCAAGGGCACCAGCGACGAGGGCCTGAATGCCGAGTTTGTGAAGAAGGTGCTGGCCCTGGAGAAGGAGTTTGAGAGGCGCAACGCCGACCCTAGCTCCTGGACACGGTGGGTGCTAGCAACAGGCCTTATGCCCAAAGGAAGTTCAGCATAGCCATAACATTGTCTCTCGGTTCATCACACAAAGCCGAGAGACCTTCAAGCCTGGTCTTCATGCACAGTGTTTGATGGCGTATTGCATGGTGGATGCCGGACGTCGCCTGCCATGCCACTCATCACACGCCCCGCTGTGTTGCCTGTTCGCAGTGCCGCCACTTCGCTCAATCCCAACACCATGGCCTACACGCTGCTGCTGCCCACTTCCGACTCTGGGGTTACCGGCCGGGGCGTGCCTTACTCAGTGTCCATCTAATGAGAGCAGCAACATCCTTTGCAGTCGCAGTCAGCGTTACTGGTCTTGACTTATTTGATCGCAGCTCCGTGTTCACAGCTGCTCTGATGTACAAAGCCGCTCAACTACTCCAACGCAACTTGACATTGCCAGGAATTGATGACGTAACATTAATTGCCTCAACGCTTGATACCTGTAAACAGCTATTGGTGTTGTTTAGCATCAAATGAATGGCTAACATTTACACCGCTGTACTCAATATTGTTTGCTACGATGGCCAGGGTGTGCGACATTTTGGTTGCATTCGCTACCACATATCATATGACATTGATTGCGTCACACATAATGAGGTTTGTCAGAATCCGTGCTTTTTTAATCTGCTAGACCACAACGGAAGTCGTGTACTGTGTCGCAGATCGTCCTCAATGTTGCCAGTGTGCATGCACTTGTATCAATTGTGTAACCATACCTGCAGCAAATCGGCATGTGTACATCCACAGGATCTTGTGTAAGTTGTGCCGTTAACCGTGATCCCTAATTACGGGTTTGTTTCGGCCATGGTTTCTAGACTTCGGGTGCCCTGCTTGCGGGGAAGGCCTTCGAGCCACTTTTGGTCATGAGCCTGTAAATCCTGGCCCATTTCGGACAGGGATTGTATGCGCCCTCGCGGTGCCCTAAACAACTGTAACACACACCACCACATCCCTCGGCACATGACCACATCATTACGTGACAATCCCTCACCTCAATCAACCTTGGGCCTGACTGCAGATGAGCGCTTCAACTACTCCAAGCAGCAGGGCGTCAACGGCAATGCGCTGCTGGCAGTGGTGCCGGCGGTGGTGCAGTGTTGTGTGTACGCAAGGACATACTTGGCAGTGTTTTTTTATCACTCCTTGCATCCCCTCGCGCTGCTTGTGGCATGTGCAGAAGCTGGTGAATACCTCCATGGGTGAGCGCCAGGAGAAGCTCTTCATGTCATGGCTGGCACCCGAAGTCTAGAAACCATGGCCGAAACAAACCCGTAATTAGGGATCACGGTTAACGGCACAACTTACACAAGATCCTGTGGATGTACACATGCCGATTTGCTGCAGGTATGGTTACACAATTGATACAAGTGCATGCACACTGGCAACATTGAGGACGATCTGCGACACAGTACACGACTTCCGTTGTGGTCTAGCAGATTAAAAAAGCACGGATTCTGACAAACCTCATTATGTGTGACGCAATCAATGTCATATGATATGTGGTAGCGAATGCAACCAAAATGTCGCACACCCTGGCCATCGTAGCAAACAATATTGAGTACAGCGGTGTAAATGTTAGCCATTCATTTGATGCTAAACAACACCAATAGCTGTTTACAGGTATCAAGCGTTGAGGCAATTAATGTTACGTCATCAATTCCTGGCAATGTCAAGTTGCGTTGGAGTAGTTGAGCGGCTTTGTACATCAGAGCAGCTGTGAACACGGAGCTGCGATCAAATAAGTCAAGACCAGTAACGCTGACTGCGACTGCAAAGGATGTTGCTGCTCTCATTAGATGGACACTGAGTAAGGCACGCCCCGGCCGGTAACCCCAGAGTCGGAAGTGGGCAGCAGCAGCGTGTAGGCCATGGTGTTGGGATTGAGCGAAGTGGCGGCACTGCGAACAGGCAACACAGCGGGGCGTGTGATGAGTGGCATGGCAGGCGACGTCCGGCATCCACCATGCAATACGCCATCAAACACTGTGCATGAAGACCAGGCTTGAAGGTCTCTCGGCTTTGTGTGATGAACCGAGAGACAATGTTATGGCTATGCTGAACTTCCTTTGGGCATAAGGCCTGTTGCTAGCACCCACCGTGTCCAGGAGCTAGGGTCGGCGTTGCGCCTCTCAAACTCCTTCTCCAGGGCCAGCACCTTCTTCACAAACTCGGCATTCAGGCCCTCGTCGCTGGTGCCCTTGAAGTACTTGTTGGGGACGTCCAGCGTCTACAGGCACAGCCGTCAAAAAATCTGCATGTGAGCGCCACGTCTGTAGATGCAGAGGCCTCTGTAGTCACGGCCCTCGCCTATGCTTGCCAAGCCTGTGGTCCTCTCCTTGTGCCAGCATGTGCTCCTCCGTATCCGCCTTGGGGCCTGTTGACCCCGTGCGCCCCCCCCCCCTTCCCGCCCCTCTCACCTGCTCCCCCTCCGCATGGTTGGAGAGCAGCTTGACGGTGGTCATCACGCTGGCAGCGCCCACCACATGCACCAGCCATGACATGAAGAGCTTCTCCTGGCGCTCACCCATGGAGGTATTCACCAGCTTCTGCACATGCCACAAGCAGCGCGAGGGGATGCAAGGAGTGATAAAAACACTGCCAAGTATGTCCTTGCGTACACGCAACACTGTTTAATGACGTGTATTCAGCTACCGCGCTCAGGTTCGTCGAGTGGCTGGGTGCACTGAGCGTCAGGCTGATGCGGTGCATTCACCGCCCCTATCCTCGCCCTGTGGCACACACCTCCCATGCCTTGTCTCCCTTGATGGGCATGGGCTTTCGAACCATAGAGGAGAAGTTGAGGACCAGGCCACTGAAGTCGTACTGCCCGAAGTTGACAGCGGCGTGGTGCGCGCTGGCAGTGAAGGCGATGGTCGTCAGCACGCGCACCAGCTGCTGCTGGGTGGAAATGGGGCCCGCAAAGCCCCACACCTCCTCCTCGCTCGCAATGTTGAAGTTCATCAGGTCGCCGTGGCCCACAGTCTGTGAGCAGTCCATGGCGCAGTAGCAGCAATATGGGTCACGCCTGCTGCGACACAGCAGGCAAAAACTGTGGCTATGCACACCATTCTCCTCATCCTGGCTCACCTTGACCTCGCTCCACCAGGCCTGCAGCTCGGTGTCGGCAAGCAGCGCCTCGTCGTTGCGGTAGTGGCGGGAGATGAAGGCGTTGAAGTAGTCCTCAAACGTGCGCCACAGGTCCATGCCATCCTCAGCATAAGGGTACTCCATCCAGGGCTTGCCGGTGCTGGGGTCAATCATGCCACTGACAGGGGCAACGGGGGGGGGAGAGGTGTGGGTGCATAAGAAGGATGCACAGTACTTCCATGCATTTAGGTGAAGAGATGCTGCAAAGTGGAGACGTAACAGCTCATTCCCCTTCTGCACCTGTGACGAGCCCCACCCCACACACTTTCTCACTGTGTGCCAAGGCCCCTCAGGTAGCACCTAGTTGCAGAACTGCCACCCGTTACAAGCGCCCCAACCCTGCTGATCCCAGCTCCCTCAGCCCTCAGCCCCTGCACTGACCGCAGCTTCAGGTCCTCAGGCAGGGCCTGGGTGCTGAAGCGCCAGTTGCGGTAGACCACAGACGTCAGGCGCATCGCAAAATCGCCGGCAGAGAAGTTCTGCTCAATGATGCCTGAAGAGGTAGGGGGAGCGGGCAACAGGTGTCGGAGATCAAAGGCCCGCAGAGGGTGCAGAGGAGAGCATGTTTGACTGCTGCGTACAGCAGCAGCCTTGGGTGAACGGAAGGGTGCACTCACCTCCAGCATTGACAAGAGATGCGCGTGCGTTGGCGTTGATGTGCATGGTGTAGCGGAAGTGCGGCAGCATGAGCTTGAACACGGGGTGCATGATGGACATCTGACGCCTCATTGCGATCAGGAATGGCTCCAGGCATGCATGGGTGCGCAGCCAGTGGCTGATCAGCTGGTGGTAGGAGGAGTCCAGGGACCTGCGCATGAGTGAAGGGTGGCAAGGGTGGAGGTGCAGAGGCAGGTGAGAGGCAACCAGCAGCTGGCAGGAAGAGAGCAGGACAGTGCAGGGTTCACATGACGTGAAGCGCCCAGAGACAGTCCCCAGAGACCAACAAACACATGACAGGATTGTGTGTCTGCAAAGGTGGCGGCTTGCGCCCTGTTGATTGCCTCCTGACCTGAACACCGCCTTGGCCAGGCGCCAGATGACTGCGGTCTTGAGGTCAGCGGTCAGCTCCGCACGGCTGTACACCTGGCCGGCATTGCCGACGGCGCTGTCGCGCGTTGCCAGCTCAATGGCGACAGGCACCAGTGCATCATCCTCATCGCTGACACGCCCGTTGACGACACGCCTGCGCAGGTAGAACACAGCGCGGCCTGCGTGCTGCACCATGTTCCCGTCTCGCGGCATCTGGTCCCAGAAGGCAGACAGCGCCCAGTAGTCCATGAGGAACAGGCGAGGCTTGCCACCAGCGGCGGCGGCGCCCACCAGCTCCTCCAAGGTAGAGCCCTGCAGGTCGGCTGAGGGCCAAGGCAGGGGAGGGGGCAGCGGAGCCTTGTCAGGGGACTGAGGGAAGCTTCCTGAGAGCTAGCACCCACCGCTGGTCAAAATAGCAATCCAGACCTCTGCTGATGTGTATGTTGACGAGCCGATGCATCGTCTCACCAACAACGTGCTGGTTGCGGATGGCTGAGCCCAGTGCCTCAGGCAGCTGCCTGAGCGCGGTGAGGGTGCAAGGGTTCATGCCTGCCACCGCCTGGCGGCCCACCTCCTCGTCCAGGTCCCACTCCAGGGGGCGGTTCTCCAGGGAGCGAGGGAGCTGGGGAGGACAGCAGATGGACACATGCAAAGACAGTGAGTGGCAGCACTGAGAGGAAGCATGTGGAACAGCTCTGAACTTGGCCATGTGATGCGCATGCGATTGCCCCATGTTCCCAGCAAAGCGGATGCGACCCTGATGCCCGTGCTCCCCATCCCTGCCTCTCCTTCCCGCTGGTCTCTCCCTTACGCCCCTCACCGTGAACTCCAGCAGCTGATCGGTGAGCGTACTGCCCTCGGCCACATTCTTCTTGAGCACACTGCTGACGTATCCTAGGATGGACTTGGCGTTGGGGGCAGGCAGCGCTTCAATGTTGGTCATGGGGATGTCACTGAAGCTGGCGGTCGCGTTGTGAACGGAGCCATGAGAGGCAGTGGTGGCGGCGGTGGCGGTGGTGGGAGCTGCCTTGGCCAGGCTGCTGCGAACGGCAGGGCCCGCAGCAGCAGCGGCGGTGATCTCGTCCGCTGCGATGGCCTCTTCAGGGCTCACCTGTGTGTTTCAAGGGAGAGACAGCAGGGGGGGGGTCCACATGAGCTCAGCCATGTGGACGCAAAGCAGCCTTGCCGTCAAAGCAAATTTCGCCTCGTGTAAAGAGTCCGCTAAAAACTTGCAACACATTAAGTGTTCTCGTCCAGTTTGCAAAGGGCGTCCCGGAAAAAGCCACACGCTTGCTTCCTCACCTTGAAGTCCCACACGCCTCCGTCCTTGTAGCGGCGTGAGGAGGTGGCGCTGAACACATGCTCCACTGCCTTCTCCACGCCATGGGTGCCCGACAGCTTGCCGGCGGCTGCATCTGAGCCCGTGGGGTACATGCGCTCACGCATGGGCGCCATCATCGCCTCCACGCTGCCGCCCCTGGCAATGATGTCCTGGCATGGGGAGGTGGGGAGACAGGGGGCAGCACCAGGTCAGGGTGCGAGAGGCGAGAGGCGATGGGGGCGCAAGTATAAATGGTGAACAAGCCAGTGCATCCCCTCCAACATTTTACTTGGATGAGCGCCCTCACCTTGCCATACAGTGCCAGCACGTCCATGTAGCCCTCAAAGTCCTCCAGGGGGGGGAACGTCATGGCGGGGAGCACCTGGCCCAAGCCGGGCACACGGCGCAGCAGCTGGTACACAGTCGCAAATGCCAGCTTCCAGGGAGGGATGTGCTGCCAAGGGAGAAAGAGGGTGGGGGACAGGAAGCAAGCACATGCGAGAAGGCGCATTAGCACTTGTGCATGTGGAGACAGCAAGGCACCTGTTCAGACGCAAACACTAGCAGGACTTTGACACATGCCTGCCTGGCCCACCTTGATGCCCTGCACCACCGCCGGCACCACTGCCAGCAGCGCATCGCCGTTGAAGCCCTGCTGCTTGGAGTAGTTGAAGCGCTCATCTGCAGTCAGGCCCAAGGTTGATTGAGGTGAGGGATTGTCACGTAATGATGTGGTCATGTGCCGAGGGATGACGGTTACCGGCACAACTTTCATAAGATCCTATATAGCCCTGGACAGCTGATGAGATGACTTGCGCTCATCACAACTGCAGCTCTCACCGTAAGGCATCCAAGGGCCTGCCTCAGGAGGAACGCAGGGGTCCTTGCCCACGTTGACTTCCTGTCCATTCTCAATTCGCCTGCAAATCAGTGCATCATGCCGGCAGAAGCCCTTGGTGCACCAGGGAACATGGCCAGGAAGTGGACTACACGCGAGTGCAAGCCAGAAGCCCAGCGCTGCCAAAGACGGTGCTCAGCCGTGGCTGCTGCGCAGGTGCATGCCAGTGGCCCACCTGTTGGTCGCAATGCGGCGGGGGTAGGGTCGGACATCGCTACCACCCAGGGCAGGGCGGAAGGCGGTCTCGCTGCCCAAGTCATTGTACACCTGCAACGCGCAGCAGTAACAGCTCAGCCTATCACTGACAGCATGGTGAACGGACTTGCGCCTTGCACCAGGTCTTGCAGGGACGTGCTGCTGCTGACGTAAAACTGGCTTCTTAATTGCCTGTTCGCACCTGGTAGCCGTACACGCGGTCTGCACCCTGGCGCTTGGCAGTGAGCTTGGAGGGCTTCAGGTTCTCACCACGCAGCTCAGCCAGGTCCTGCTGCCTGAGAGCAAACGCGAGGAGCAGAAGAACAGGGGCACATTTGTGAGCAATGTTTTGTACAGGCTGCAGGCGCTGCACCAGCATGACACGCAGCTTGCATGGCTTCAGCGCGACAAGCGTGGCAATAGGTTGCCGTTCATGCCCCAACGGCATGCGCCGCATTCCCCCCTCCCTGCTGCTGCTGCCCACCTGTAAGGCTTTAGGGCGTCGGGTGTCTCCGAAGGCAGGTACGCTTCGGGACCGAAGAAGACGCGCCACTTGTGCTCGCTGGAGATCCAGGAGTGCACCGGGAAGGTGATCTTGGAGGATCCCATGTCCAGGCGGAACTCAGACACCTACAGGGTGGGGGTAAAGGGGAGTAGGGAGGGAGGGCAGCAGAGATCGGGCGCTGACAGGGCACTTGGTCTGTGTAGCAACTAGGAAGGACAATAGCCAGAAGGGTGAGCAGCAGTGGCGAACAAACATGAATCCTTGTGCCTGCATGCCGCCATGGCCGCTATGGCTGGTCAGCGTTGCACAACGCACATAGTCCAGGCGGATCTCGGGCTGTCCATCCTCTGCGACACCCGTCCTCTTGAACAGCTTCAGGGCAACGGGGTCCTTGAAGTCACGGGGCACCTGCAGACAGGTACATACACACCACATGTACGGGGATGGTGTGGGCGACTTGGCCCGCAAGGCCTAGGACAGCAGGCGCAGGTCTACCAGGAGCTGCTGCCCAATCAACTTAAGAGCAGACTAGTGGCCCGGAGGGCAGGTGCAGGCAAGGCTTTCACGCCAGCAGAGCGGACATGGTTCCTGTGTGCATGGCCCTCACCAGCACGTCGCCATAGCGCTTCCATCCCCGCTTCTCGTACAGGGTGGTGGCGGGCTGCCAATCATCCAAAGAAGCAGGCACAGACTCAGCGCCAGCGCGATCCACGAGCGAGAACAGGATGCCCTTGGAGTTATCGTCCAGCAGAGGTGCTGAGCTGCCCACGGAGGCCTGCCAGGTCTTTACATCGCCAGTCTTGTTGTCACCCACAACGCGGTCAGCGGCCACGCCGATTGGCGCGCAGCGGCGGCTCTTGGCACTGGCCCTGTACAGATCAGCGCAGTATAAAACGGCCGTGAGCGCTCGAAGGCAGAACATGCAGGTCAGAAGCTGCTTGCAGGGGCCAGGTTGCTGCTGGCCGCGCACCTGGTGCGCATGATCGCAGCAGTGGTTGGTGCATGCACGGGGCGGCGCAAGGCCGCGTGGGGCTGAGCGCGCAGCATGGAAGGAGGCATGGTCCTTGCGCTGATAAGCGGCCGTGGCGAAGCAGGGCGAAAACACGCAGCTGCAGACGAGGGCAACCTTGATCCGACGCCTGATCTGTGGTTTGGGGCGTGGGGGGCGCGAGGGCACCGCCAGAGCATCCAGAATACAGGCAGGGAGGGCAACACAACATGATTTTGCATCAGCCGTAGTGGGTGTGAACGAGTGACCCAATGACACGGGATGAAGATTTTCTGTGCAGGAACGGGCGGCGCTGCTGCTGCAATGCAGTGCATCGTCGAACGGATAGGCCATCTGGGTTCACTGCCTGCTGGCGTGGGTGGGCTTGTGGGCGGGGCTGTTGCGGGTGGTGGGCGCACTTGGGGCGCCCAAAGCACGGCAGCGCCGCGCCGCGCTTTACCTGCCACTCGCCGTGGCACGAGCGCGCAACAGGTTCGGCTATTGCAAACACCCGAAGTTGCAGGTCGCCCCCTGACCTGCAGCATCGCCCCACAGATACGCTAGCCCCTTTAAATCTGCTATGGCTGTGCCACTCTTCCTGTCGCCCCATGGCTGCTCGCAAGGCTTCCGGCCTTAAAGCTGGAACTGCTGCTGGTGCTGCTTGCTCACAGAATGCCAAGTGCAGCCAAGTACATGATGATCTCCGTGACATGCAGGCATCAAAAGTGTGCAACCGGCCTGCTCCTGAAGGGAAACACCCAGCCAACAGCTCTCAACAACAGTTCTGGATGATAAATGTGGCTACCTGACAACTGGCATAACCAAATAACTATGTCAGTGCAGACAGGGCGAGCGGCCTACAGGCTTGCTGAGGCAGTGGTGGTGACAGCCTAAACCCTAAATTAGCCTTCAAAAACTGATGAATGAGTGCAGCAGCAAGTTTGATTTACTTGATCCCATCTTCCCACGCGATTACAGCCTGTAGGACACATCCTACACCGGCGGTCCGGCTGCAACTGGCAAAACCGGTCTCACTCCGAACTGCGCACGTGGCACCTGCACAGGCACCGGCGGCATACAGTGTTCAGCCAGGTCAACCCTGCCGGGGGCCCGCAGGGGCTGCAGCTGCTGCCAAGGTGGCACAGGCAAGAGTCGACATTCTGTGCCAAGTCGGTGCCATGCATGCAGGTGATCTGCTCCCAACCTCACGCTCCTGCCTGAAGCAGCGATCTTCACATCATGTGCACACGCACCTGCATGGGCGGCAGCCCGATCCTGAAGCGCTGCAGGAACTGCTGCAGGTGCTCTGCTGTGCGTGTGGCCTCATCCTCCTGCGTACCCAACAGCAGCAGCAGCAGCAACCATCAGCGTTGCCAGTGACATGCACAGACGCGCACCCTCCTGCTGGATGCGAGCAATGTCCTGCAGCAAACACAAGCTCTCTTGACTGCCTGCCCAAGGCAAGTGCACCCCTGCAGCTTTGGAACGTGATTTGTCTTCCACATACCTGCGCAGTCGCCCCCGCAGCTGGTCCATTCTGAAACCCGGTGCCCCCAGCAACTCATGCTGCCCCTCCTGCCCCAGTGCATGTGTCTGAGTGTCCATGCCGCCAACGCACCTGAATCGCGTGCCCCGCCATTGGCAGAACCGCCAGCTGGAACTTGCCCTGCATCTGCCCAATGGTCAGCACCTTGTCCAGGCGGTCAGTGCCCGCAAGCAGCAGCATCTTGGGGCAGGGGACCTGAGACAAGCAACCACAGCAGCAACGTGACGGCAGAGGAATTTGGCAGTGTTGGGTGGCGATGGCAGTGCGGTCCGGACTTCCCTGCTCCCCTTCCAGTTGACCACACGTGCAGCCCTGATGACAGCTGCACCGGTCCGTCCCCCAGCCCACCCTAAACCCCAGCCGGGCTCTGTTCTCTCCCCTTGCCCCCACCTGCATGAACTGCTCGCTGAGCCCCGTGTACCAAGCACTCCAATGGGGCTGGCTCTTGTCCAGGGGGGTGCGCCACACCCAGCGCACCTGCACATGGTCACGCAGGGGCATGCACACATCAGATCAGCCACGCATACAGGGCTACAGTGCACAACGCACCCTGGGGGCAGGGCTGCACCACAAAGCAGTGCCTTGGATTTGCACACTCGTCCGGCAGAGAACAGACAAAAGGCTCAACAGGGCACTGCTGAGGAAGCTGTTGTCGCCAACACCTGCCAACGAACTTTCCCCCCCTCCTCATCCCGCCCTGATGACTTGCCTGCTCCCCCGCCAGTGGCTCTCCCTGCTCCTCAGGGGGCTCGCGCCTCAGCTGTGAGGGCATCGACACAGCAGCGGCGGCCTTGCTCTTGCACATACCCGTCCTGAGGCGGAACAAGAAGAAGAAGCAACGGGGCAGGTCAGAAGACAATGTCTATTGCGTTTGTGTGCATGTGCCGGCCATCAGTTGAGGGGTTTCACTACCCGTCCCAAACGTATCCGCAGTCCGCACCCAAACAGCCAGCTTGCCCCCATGCCACCCACCGTGTGCACCAAGCGATGCCCTCCTCTGGCGACGCAAAGTGGCCAGGACGGCTGCCCAGCACCCCCTCCATGTATGGCAGTGCAGCTGCAAGCGGCGGGCAAGACAGGGAAGGCACGCATGACCTCAGTCAGGGTAGCATACGTAACTGCTGTTGTACAAGCGGCAGGCACCCTTGCCGCCTTAAGCGTCAAGAATGATTTGAGGCCCTTATTCGTCCGCTGTCGTTCCCAAGGTGCTCATGCACCGCACCCCCCCTGCCACCGGGCCCCTACTTTATCTCACCAAGTGCGGTCCCCTCCACGACGTCAATGACCACCAGCCCCGCTATCCCTTCCATGCGACCGCTGGCTGCAGCCCATGTCGCCAGTGCACCACCCATACTGTGACCCACCAGCAGCATGGAGGGACGACTGCTACTGCCTGGTGCTGCAGCAGCCTCCACGCTTGCCGGGCTATGCAAGGCCACCCCTGCACCTGAAGTGCCTCCTGCTGTCCCCGATCCTTCGCCTCCTATTGTCCCCACGCCCGCTGCCGACCCTGCCACCCCTTCTGCCCTGCTGCTTGTGCTCCAGAGGATGCTCCCTGGAGTGCTCAGCACCAACCACAGCTGCACAATGTCCTCCGCCATCGTCTGCAGGGGCCCACAGCATCAGGGAAGGATGGGGTCAGTATTTGATCAGGCGAGCTTGCTAGCAGCACACCACTTTTAAAAGTGTCCCCATGACAATGAGCGATGCAACGCCGGTGCTCGGTTCTGCAGGTGTGCAACACGGTGCACAAGCTCGCCCCGACGCAGTCCCATCCTACGTGTCCCCCAACTTGCGTACCTCTTTTGAGAAGTCAACATCATCGTTTGTGGTTGTGACGCCGTGGCCACGCAGGTCGGGTGCTACCACACGGTACCTAGGAAGGGAGGCAGAAGCGGAGCAGAGCAGAACGTGGAACAGCGACACACGGGACAGTTCCTGCGTCAGCGCCCCTGCGCTCTGCCTCTGACTCCGCCCCGCCATCTGCCCTCGTCCCTTCCCCTTCTCAGCTTTGCCGACACCCTCCCTGCCCCTGCCCTTGTTCCTACTTGTCCTTGAGCTTTTCCGCCACCAGCGACCAGGTTAGTCCTGTGTAGCCACCGCCATGGATACACAGCACCACCGGCCCGCTGCTGCCGCAGCTGTACACGTTGAAGGAGCCTCTGCAAAGCATTAGGCGGCACGATACATGATAATCACACAGTGGAAAACACGGCAGGGAAAGTACAAGGGTGCTGCACTGCCATCCCTTTCAGCCCACCTGCCCTCCACATGAACGGTGTCCCTGCGCTCCCAGTACTGCTGCCAACCCACGGGTGCGATGGGCTTGCGTGCAGGAGGGGGGCCCATGGGCCCAGCAGCCCCGGGGTGCGGGTGGGGGTGGTGCCCTGACAGCGGCCCACCCAGAATCGAGGTTCCCAGTGCTGGAGCATCGCCACATACTGGCACCATGCAGCATGGCATCAAGCGTTAGTCAGAGAGGCATGCAGGCTTGCCTGCTGCATGCATGGAAGTGCACTGCTTTATTACCTTCAGCAGTTTCGCTCAAGGCACCCAACGGGGGCCGGGAAGCGCCCAGCCTGCCCTTCAACGCTGCTTTTCTCAAGTCACCACCCGCTCCGAGGCTGGGAGGGTCCATGATGGCGTTCACTGGCGCTGGCGCCGAGCTTGCCAAGAACTATTTTGATGGTTTCGGAGCTGGCTCCACACGCCGGGCCCAGTGCAGCAGCAGTGGTCTGCAAGATGCCACGTGTTCGAGTTTTGCGGCTAGGGCAGTGCTTTCTACTGCATTTTGCTGGGCGGGGGTTTTGAATAGTGCGAAGCGGTGTGGGCTCATGCTCGAATTGTGCCCTCGCGTTTACGTGTGCCAGCGCAGCTCAGGGGCAGCGTGCTGCGTGAAGGTTGCCGCGCACGCGTGCTAGACCTCGACATCAAGGCGTCACCCCACTTGCTTGGACAAGCGCGCATCAGCCGCAGCTGCACCGTCAACGGCAGGAGGATCTGCCAGGAGCGCCTGCGGCGTGGCAGAGCTCCGTATCGCTTGGGGGTGCAGCAGCAATGGTGGGAAGGATTGGAGCTGTCAGCTAAGGGACACGCTGCTCTGATCGGCGGAGACAGCCTGCATGCCACTGCATAGCTGTGCATGATGCGCATGCAGCAGGCATGTGCGCCTCCAACGCTGGTTGAGCTCTCAGCCTGTGTTGCCCCCCTTCGTTGACAGAGCAAGAAGAGCGCCGACATCCGCAGCTTCTTCGGCAAGCCTGCTGGGAGCAAGCGTAAGCAGGGAGAGTCATGCCTGATGGCAGGGACTTTGCAGACTGTCATAGAACTCTCAAGAGGCTGGTCTGACTGCTGCTGTGCTTGCCCATGCAGCCTCCTCGCCTGCCCCCAAGGTCAAGGCGGAGGCGAAGGCAGAGCCGACCAAGTCGGAAGCCAAGCAGGTTTCCAAGCAGGAGGCTAAGCAGGAACCCAAGCTAGAACCCAAGCAGGAGGCGAAGGAACAGGTGAAGCAGGAAGCAAAGAAGAGCAAGTACTTCAACGATGGGAGCGCCACTGGAGGGTCTGGCAGCAGCGGTGCGGTGGCGGCAACCGCAGGAGGGGGCCGCGGCAAGGCCACGCCCACACCCGCTGCACGACGCAGCAGCAACCAGATCGTGATCAGCAGCGACGAGGATGACGATGAGGAGATGGCGCATGTGGGGGTCGGCTCAGGGGCCAAGGCCAAGGGGACAGCAAAGAAGCCGACCCCCAAGCCCGCCAAGAAGAAGGCCAAGGTGAGAGGGGCAGCAGGAAGGGATCGGGTGGCTGAGGGCGCAAGCACTGCTTTGACAGCTGTATATCAAGTGACGTTATGCTGCCTGCACCCGGCTGCAGCACCCACTTGGGGGGGCGAATGCTGGCTGCCTTGCGTACGTCGTCCCCCAACCTGCCCACCTTCTTGCCCTACCCCTGGCCACCTGCCCCCGGCCCCCTCCTTGTCTGTCAGGTTGTGTCAGATGACGATGATGACAGTGACGATGACTTTGTGGTGAACGAGGACGGGGCCAGCAGCAGCAGCGGCGATGAGGTGCTAGAGGAGGAGGAGGAGTGTGTGGTGCTGGACAGTGATGAGGAGGAGCAGGGGGCCAAGGCCAGCAAGACCAAGGCCAAGGTGAGTGGGCACATGGAGCAGGGTGACAAGGGTGCGGGGTTCAAGTTCAGGGCACTGCCAGCTGGATGATCTTTAACATCTGTTTCTCTCCTTTCCTCAGCAGCATGTGCTTCCTTTGTCCCCCATCGCAGGTTGGCAGCAAGCGCGGGCGGGAGGCCCCCAAGGCCACTGCCAAGACCCTGAAGACTACGCCGGCTCCGACCCCTGCGCCGGAACCTGTGCAGCCAGGTGGGCATGGGCTGGGCCGCACATATGTCTGCACACCATTCCCTGCCTGCGCCTCCCCTCTTGCACTCTTGCACGCTTCCTCTGACACCACCGCCATCGGCCGTCTCTCTGCTCATCAGCTGGCCCTTCTTGCACCCTGCTCCATACCTCTGACATGTCCCTCCTCTGCAATCTTACTTGCCCCACTCTGCAGCACCCCCCACCTTGAAGCCCTCCGGCCGTGCATTGCCCTCATCGCTCAAGGCTGCAGCGGCTGCCCCCGCGCCAGCCCCGACCCCTGCCAGCCCCTCGCCCGCCCCCGCATCCCCTGCTGCCAAGAAGGGATCTGCAGCTGCCAAGCGTGTAGCAGGGGCGTCTGCTTCTGGGGGCAGCGCCTCAAAGCGTCGGTCTGCTGCTGCAGCCGCCCCTCCGCTGGATGAGGCCGCGCAGAAGGCAGTCAAGGCGGTGGAGGAGGCGGCACAGGTGCGGCTGCTGCTGGGTGGGGTGGGTGGGGGACTGGTGGCGGAGAAGGGGGCAAGAAACAAGTGTACACTGCGGCAGCAGCAGCTGCAGCTGCAGCAGAAGCACTTGTGGGTCACAGACCACACGTAGTACTCAGCTACCCTTGTCACCTAGTAACTCACACTTCCTGTCATGCTGCGCCTGTTGTCCTGTGCCCCTGCCCCTGTGCGTGTTGCGAAGCTGCTGCCTCCCGAGTCTGAGGTCAAGTACTCCCTGGTGGAGGAGGGGGTGGATGCGACAGGCAATGATGCAACCAAGCCCGAGAAGCATGGGGAGAAGGTGGGGAACGGGAAGTGGGGGAGGCTTGTGTTGACTGCATGCAACACACAGAATGGGGTGAAGGCTGTTCCACTTTGAATTTGGGGCGGGAGCATGCCTGCTAGCCCCCGCCCCATCCTGCTGGCCTCTGCTTTGCACCGGCCTCCTTGAGGGTGCAGCAGCTGCAGATGCCTTAATGGCAAGCATTGCAATTGCCGGTGGCCTTTGCCCCCAGCATACCTGCTGCTGCTGCTGCTGCTGCTTGCCTGCAGGAGGTGCCGGTCGGCCACCCTGACTGCATGGCAGGTGCGTGGCCGCACAAAAACAAACAAGGGATGCGGTGTGATGCCAGTGCACCAGCAATCAAATACGCCAGAGGGGTGTGACCTGCATGAAGGCATGGGTTTTGGACCAACAGCCAGGGGGCGGGGCTTTGTTGTGCGCCCTTGCTGATCATGTGGTTGAGCACTTTGCTCTCCCCGCCCCCGTCCTCCTCCCCCTGCCCCACTCGCCTCCAGGCAAAGCGTTTGTGATCAGCGGTGTGCTGGACAGCCTGTACCGCCATGAGGCAGAGGATATCATCCGACGACATGGGGGCAGGGTCACGGGGTCTGTCAGCGGCAAGACAGCCTTCCTGCTGGCGGGCAGCAACTGCGGCAGGAGCAAGTACAGGGCGGTGCGTTTGGCAGGGGGGCAATGGGGGCTGGGGACGGGGCCAGGGAGACGGTGGGAAGTGGAGGTTCGCGGATTGTGGCGGGAAGGACAAGGG